>JAKUBK010000008.1:0-118341 GCA_030566875.1 Waltiozyma chaumierensis | reverse complement strand
GGAAGGTTTCTTACTTCTTTGAGATTGCAGGTGAACATTCAATAGATAATTGAAATCCATTGATTGCTCTTATATGAATGTTAAGGTTGGCAACAACTTAAATTTGAAAATCTCAAGTTAAGAAGTTTGAAATGATGAAATATTTGAAAACGTTGAATTGGAAGTTTGGTTGTCTTTATAGAAGTTATCAGTTAAATTAGATATATGTGTTATTAGTTTTTATATATTAATTGAAACGTTTATTGAAAAGAAAAAAAATATTGTATTTTGCAAATCAAGGTAGTGATCAGCAGAATTGAATCAATATATTTATACATTTCTTACAGTGCTATATTTTACGTATTATTAATTGTATAAATTAATTATACATATATAGATATATTATATATATAATATATATCATAATATTTATGTATTATTTAAATAAAAATGAAAAGTAAATTAATATATATTTATGTATAATATGTATTCCCACATCATGGTCATTTTGAACTCTGTGTGAAAAGGTGACAACGACGTTGTAATTTTTTTTTAAAAGTCTCGGGTGAAACTTTCCTGGATTCGCCACTTCGGGTCAAAAAGCTGCTAGAGTAAAAAACTCATCTCGGGTGTTTGGGTCCCAGTGGAAAAAGTCCAGTTCTTATAAATTCTCGGGTGTAAAATAAATAGTTGGGCGCTCGGGTGGTGATACATTCTCAAATACAAAATGCACGATCGGGTGAAAATGCGTGGTCAGGACTCGGGTGTAACTTTTCGGGTCCTAAGAAAACCCAAGTAAGAAAAGAAAGGTCCGATACCAAGAATTATTGAGTGAGAAAAAGAGATTGTTCAAAACTTCGGAGCTATAGTGGATATAGCTATCGTTTAAATTATAAAACTACCAATAGTGACATAGTAGTTTCTAACAATGAATTTTTCTTTGGACCCTTTTTTTGATTATTTAGGTCCAATGGGAAATTCCAGAAAGTGAAAACTAATTCAATGTTACCTGGAGGCCAGCCGGGATAGTGTTATTCTTTTCGCTATATGGAGTTAGAAGAAATGTTATTTTTACTAGAAAAAATACTTAAAATCTTCATATAGCCGATCAAGAAGACAGGATGCCCCTTTTTATTGAAATTATACCCCGGGACATGCAATCGTACATTTTCATAGCCTTTGAGGATACTCAATTTGAATAAGAAACCAACCTCACCCATCAGGAGATCAATATAGAGTCATCAAAAAAATCATCGTGTTACAATTTGCAAAATCGTAACTACAAAGATAGTATACCTAAGAATAAGAAACCAACGTTTCGACTTTCTGTCTTATGTATAAGCAAGTTCGACACCGAGCTTCGATCGTATATTTTGGCATTATTGATCGTCTAAGATAGATTGTATGACCTAGTTTCAACTTAACAAGGTGAAGACTCTACACATATTAATTTTACTAAAGTAGCGAGCTTCATTTCATGGGCGTTGGATTGAAGCTGTGCTTAAGAGTATCCACTAAAACTAGGTCTTCTCCAGCAGTTTGGGGTTATTTATTCCCTAAAACTTAATCCAACTTGTCAGTGACTTTGCTTCCCAGCAAGAAGCATTGGAACAACACACAGAAAGAGATAAGATAGGCTAAGAGCCCTTAAACTATTATAATAGAAACCAACAACAACCCAATAACACCCTGATGTAGGTGAGAATTATCGTATCAAAAACAACTCATTATATGTTCGAAGGTACCGCAAACACCATTAAAATTTAATTGACCAAATGATATAATTCCAAATACATATATGTCCACACTAAATGGAATTGATTATTGCAGATCCCACGATAACAAAAAACTTGCGCTGGCCCGGAGTCGAACCGGGGGCTCAAAGATGGCAACTTTGAATTTTACCGCTAAACCACCAGCGCTTCTTTACGACTGGAAAATATTTTATTCTTTCCATCACCTTGTTTTGCGATCACACCACACTATTACAATCGGTGCAAATCATGTATAAAAATGAAATAAATATGAAATGTTACTCAGAAAAAAAAAAGCCTAATAGACATGATGTTCTCTGTCTACTGTGTCATGATGCAGAAAGTACATATGACCATCTCTTCTTCGAATGTTTGAGATCTCAATACTGTTGGAAAGTCTATATCAAGGGCACTCTTTCAGCTCAAGATATCACTCAGGAGGAATGGGATCCTTCTTCGTCACCCTTAAGACAAGAGAGAAGATTGGGCTCTAAATTGATTCTAGATTTTTCACAGGGGAAAGTTAGAAAAGAGTTCATGACCATCTTGACTCAGAAGAAATATGAATACTCTCATAGAGTACTGATCACACGAAGAGAACAGGACTGATTAATTAATCGAATGATTGATTAATATTACAAAAAGTTAAAAGGACCTGATTGCAGGCTAAGGTTTCTTGATCATTAAGTGAGCTCAGAGATACTACCAAAGTGGGGTTGCTTATAACTCTAGTTGTCTTCTGTCTAAAACCACTTGAATTTTCCATAAAGTGGTACTTTGAATAACTGGTCTAGAATAATTAATCATTAGGAAAGGTGCTTCGAAAACTGGTCAAATTTCAATTTAGTCCTTTTGTGCTGTTTTTGAAATTAATGGTACATGAGATTGGGAAAGCTTTCGAATATTGGCATCTGATTTAAGAGATTTTAATGTTTAGACTTAAATATGTCAATAATAAGAAAAAATATCAAAGACAGTAACTTTGAAATATGTTTTAAAAATTATACTGGGGAAAAAAGTTAAATAAATTTAAAATGATTAGGTAAACCTTCTTTGCTTAGAGACGATAACAGGCTGGGTTGGAGAAATTGTAAGCAATTTATAAAAAATACAGGTCACAGATCAGTGTACCTTTAGAAATTAGGACCCTACAAGTCCACTATCAATCAAAGAGAAAAGCAAAACAATTGCTTCAACACTTTGCCTGTAAAAAAAATCAATAAAACGTAATAATGCAATATTTTAATCCAAAGTAGTATACAAGCGACAATAAATAAATTTGGCTGTTTAAATAACGGCTATAATGCTAGTTTATTTCTTCCCACTCTTCAATCTACCTTCGAAACCAGCTCTCTTAGCCTTCCCACTCTTACCAATCTTGAACTTCCTCAATTGTTTAGTTTGTTGCTTTCTCTTCAAACCCTTGTTTTCCTTTCTGATAGCCAAGTTTTCTTCACGACGTTTGACCTTAGCATTCTTCAAGGTTTCAACGTGATCCTTTCTATCTCTCCATTCAACTTCGGATTTACGCTTCTTAGCTTCCTTACGTTTTAATGCCTTCTTCAATAATTTCTCATCGTCACGAAGCTTTGTACCTTCGGCAGCAGCTAAAGTACGAGTCCACTTCTCACGTTCTTCCAAAGTCTTACGTTTGGATTCGTCCATGGATTCTAACTTCTCCTTCTTTTGTTCAAGAAGTTTCAAATGACCTGTGAGATCTTTATTAGCTGGACCCTTCTTCTTCAAATGGTTTGTACGGATGTTTTGTAGATCGGATGTGGCTTTTGTGTTGTCGTCAAAGACAATATTTTGGTAAAGAACGTTCTTAGCAGAGAGTTCATCTTCCTCGTCATCGTCATCATCACTGCTATCGCTACTGTCACTATCATCGTCATCTTGTTCCATCTCAGCAGCCTTACGCTTTCTTTCAGCCTTAGCAGCAGCCTTTAATTCAGCTTTACGCTTACGTTCTTCTAAGATGGCTTCACGAGAAACAGTGGAACCACCAGTCTTGGTACCTGGAGCCTTACGCTTTTCTTTGAGGAGTTGAATCTTACTGGATAATTTTTCACGGAGAGCTTTGATGGATTCTTCCTTCTTGGCCTTAGCTTCTGGAGTCAATTCCTTCTTAACCTTGCCGTTAGTCTTAACAGTAGCTGTTTGTTGCTGTTGCTTAGTTGGAGATGGAGTGGCATTGGCAGACTCTGAGGCAGATGAGGATCCAATTTCGTTACCTTCGTCGTCAAAGACAAAGTTGATTTCTTCTTCGTCATCATCTTCAGCTTCCTTGGCATTTTGGGTTTTAGCTTCAACAGGTTCAGGGAGTTTCTTAGCACCTGGTAAAACAACAGGTTTAGCAGTCTTTTCCTTCTTCTTTAAAACTTGGGCGGCAGATTTACCATTGACTTTGACCTTGTCCTCTTCTTCACTGCCTGCTTCGTTTTCACTGGCACTTTCGGCATCTGGGTCTAATTTAGCTCTCTTGATGGCTTTGGCTTCGTCTTTGGATTTCTTAGTTGCACGCCATTGGTTCTGTGTGTCATCATCGTAATAGTATTTGGCTGGAATTAAGGAGAGTAGACCATCGAAGGCAGTGGAGTTACTCTTGAGACGTTCCTGAGTAAAGTTTTTAGTTAGTAATTCTGTTCCAGGCGAAAAAGATTTATTGAGGGTGTGAACATACTTCTAAGGTGGAGCTCATGTTGGATGGAAAGGAACGTATAATGTACAGATAGATAAACAAGTGAAACAAAAGAGAATCCCTCTTTGTTCCTACCCACTCATCTCATATCTTTTCTAAAAAAATTAAGTACGAAAAATTTATAGAGAGGAGCGCGCAATACTGCATTGGGAGACTGGAGCCTACAGAATTGGACTTAGTCACATGATCAAGTTCAGTGTCCACTGTCGACTGTCCACAATGAACACAGAACGTGTTCGCGCCATTAGTTACCCGGCTGGAACCAGATTGTGCTGGGTGGGAAGTTGGAACCTGGAACCATTAGGCAGCAGCCAGGAGGAGTAGAAGGAGCAGCAGGATGGTATGAGTATGAATTAATAACATGGAGGAACCTTGAAGACACATTCAAAGCTGCGATCTATTTCAATCAATCTAAAATCAATTCAGCCATTGCCAGCTATTAAAATAGAAAGAAAAAAAGAAAGAAAAAAAAAAGAAAACTGCGATAATCTTAAATAATGGATTCTTTTATTCTTACCTCCCTTCCTAAAACAACCTCTGCTGCAAATGGTACCAACCCAAGCGAGTATCTAGAACAAAACTTTCTTAAGGGTTCAGCTGAGATATCATACGTCAAATTGCCTTCTTTCAAACTATCCACCTTAGACCAACTGGTCACCCAATCAGATGAGCTAGCTAAGATTGATGAACAGCTTTCAAATGCCGTCAATAAAGCTGTTGAAGTGATGACCGCTGTTAGAGGCTCCTTCGTCAGAAAAGTTGAAGATAAGCCGGTCGTGGAGTACATCCAGAATTTCAACTGGAAAACATCCAAGTTCCGTACCGACAAACCACTCTCTGAAATCATCACTCTGATCTCCCAAGGTGCCTTCCAAATGGACACAGATATCAAGACCAAATACTCCGAGTATCAGTCTGCCAAAACAGCCCTACTAAGTGCCCAAAGAAAGCAAAGCGGTGACTTAACTATCAAATCCCTCCATGACATCGTCAAGCCTGAGCACTTCACAGAGACAGAGTACTTGACGACAAAGCTCCTTGTTGTGTCTAAATCCCAAGAGAAACACTTCCTCGATACTTACGAGAAGCTTTCCACCTTTATCGTTCCAGCCTCAGCCACACTTATTGCCTCAGATTCCGAATACGTCCTATATGCCATCACATTGTTCAAGAAGTACTTGCCGGAATTCACCACTGCTTGTCATGAAAATGGGTACAGAATCCGTGACTTTGTGTACTCTGAAGAGTTGATCCATTCCTTACGTGATGAACAATCCCAAGCTGAAATCAACGAACGTGATTTGAGAAACGATACTATCAGATTGGGAAATGCTACTTACTCGGACATTTTCATTGCCTGGATACATATCAAGGTCATCCGTGTTTATGTTGAAGCTGTGCTAAGATATGGTCTTCCACCAGATTTCGTCACTGCTTTTATCAGAGTGCCAAAGAACGTTGATGTTTCTGCAGCTAAAGACGATCTACGTGATGCCTTTGGCCATGTTGGTAATAGAGGGTTCGAATTGGATAGCAACGGTAAAATTAAGAAGGATGGTGACGCTGGATTGCACGAGTTTGCTGCTATTGTTGATTTGGACTACGAGCCTTTCGTGTTGTACGATTTTGAATTGAGATGAATACGAAATAGTATTGGAAGTATATACAGTTTTCCCTTCTTTTTCTTCGTTGTTTCTAAATGCATAGATAGAATTATACTATTAATAAAATTAGGATTTATAGCTAATCAACAGGCAGATCAAAAACAAGCAACTACAATTCCAATGGTACTTTCAATCTCAAAGTTTCTTTTAAATTCTAATACACAACAAAAAAAAAAATCACACATACATGCACTTCTTTCTCTTTCTAAACCTTAGCTAAATCAACACCACCAACGGCCCAGATCTCATTCTCATCTTCGATTCTATCAGAGTACAAAGTTTCAGCATCACCACCGGCAGCAATTCTTTCTCTTTCAACACTGGCTAATCTAACAGCAACTCTCTTGGTGTAATCACCAACGGATCTCAATTGTAAAGTGGTACCAACGATAGTATCGATTGAAGCAGCACCATTCAAACCTTCAAACCATTTGGTGAATTCCTCCATCTTTTCATCTTCCACCAAGTTGAAGACACCCAAGTAGGCCTTCTCAGCAGCTAATTTAATAGGAATAATTGGGTCTCTAACACAAGCAAAAACAGATGGGACAATGATATCATAATGGTTCTTGAACAAGTCTGGGTTATGACGAGCCACAGTTCTGATAACGGCAAGAGATAATCTTCTGGAATCCAAGGAAGTACTAGCTGGCTTCAAAGTCAAAGTGGCTAATTGTTTAACTAATTCGGCCTGTAAGTCGGTTGGGATTTCAAAAGTAATATCAGATGGAGAATTCTTAGTGAACGGAGAAGAGTCTTCACCTTCTAATAACAACAACTTACCGATAGCGGTGGTTGTGTTGTCATTGATATAGGCAGATGAGGAGTTAGCACCTTCAATCAAAGTGGAAACAATGGATGGTAACAAACCAGTCTTGAAAATATGGACTGGAGAGTCCTTCAAGAAGGAACTTAAAGTCAAGATAGCAAATCTGGCAGTTCCATCACTGGACAATTGATTGATGACCTTAGCATTCAAAATGTTCCCGGCCTCTTCAGTAGTTAAGATTCTGGAAAGAGCACCGACTAATCTGGCGTAGGCAACGGCCAATTTTTCATCAGCTTCCAACATTTCTTCTTCAACTAAGTTCAAGATTGAAGTCTTGGAGGATTCGTTCAACTTTTCACCAGCCTTCAAGACAACTTCTAAAATGGCCTTCAACATAGCAGTCTTAACACCTGGAGTTTCAGCAGTCTTAGCACCAGAAACCAATTCAGTAACCAATGGATCGACTCTTGGTTGATATTCAATCAAAGTACCAAGGGCCTTCGCAGCTCTTAACCTCAATGTCTCGTTGGTAGCATCAGATAAAGACTTGACGAACGTTCTTTGCAATTGAGGAATGAAAGGCCTCAAGAATTGAGGAATCTTGGCGAAAAGAATGTTCAAAGCATACAAAATAGCAGCCTTGATGTCACTGTTGAATCTTTCACCAATAACTCTGATCAATGGACCAGTGATCAAAGTGACCAATGGCTTCAAGGCAGTGGCTGGTGTCTTGGAAACAACATCGGCGATAGCCAAGGCAGAAGATTCTCTTAAATCTGGAGTACCATACATCAAACCATGCAAGAAAATTGGCAAGATAGCATTTGGACCCTTTGGTAAGGTGAAACCATACAAATCTTCACCAGCCACACCAGTGGTAGATAAGGCTTGTTTGGAGGACTTGACCAATCTTTCCAAGGTGTCCTTGGATTGTTGCTTGACCAGGGCAGTCAAAGCAGTGATGGCGTTCTTGACAACGTTTGGGTCCTTGTCTTCCATGGCATAGATACATTCGTTGACGATATCTTGGGTGTAGTTGGTGTAATCCAAAGTGGTTTCAGTGAAGAAAGGCCCCAATCTTTCGTAAGCAACAGCACGCTTCTTGGAATCCTCGTTTCTGATCAAGGAGACGAATAATTGCAACAAGACATGTAAACCGTCGTCTTCAACAGATAAGGCAATCTTGTTGAAAGAACTCTTCAATTCTTCATCTGCAGCCTTGTCAGTGTTGCTGATCAACTCGTTCACTAAAGTGTTGATGACAGTGGACAAACGCTTGTAAAGAGCCTTACCAGCAACTTGGGCCATGGAACCTAGAGCACGGGCTCTGAAGGCATCAATAGGAGAAGCCAATAGTGTTGGGATCAAGATAGGGAAGATGACCTCGGACTTCATGGTCATGATTTCTTCCAAGGCAGATAGGGCACTTTCAGAATCCGGAGATTCCAACAAGTTCAACAAGTATGGAATGATCTCATCAACAGCGGTCTTACCAATGACGTCTTGGAAGGAGTCAAAGGCATTGGCAGCAGCCTCACGGACAGAAGGAGAAGCATCAACAAGAGTGGTACGTAAGATGTCCACAAAGATCTCTTGGTAGTTGGCAACAGTGTCGTGGGAAGTGGACTCGATAAGTTCCTTGATGGCAATACAGACCCCTTGCTTAGCATCGGTATCGTTGTTATGGGCAGATTCCTGCAAGGAAGGTAAGATTTGAGACATGGAGTTGGCACCGGCACGACGAACCAATTCACCCAAAGTATGAGCAGCAATGGTACGTTGAGTTTCGTCTTGACTGGCCAAGGATCTGGCAATGATGGTGACCAAGGATGGCAAGATTTCCTTGACGGTACGTGGAGTGTTGGCAACCAAGGACTTCCAGATATCGATGGCGGCGTTACGAACAAGCATAGAAGTATCGGAACGGCAGACGAATAACAAGGAAAGAACCTTGTCACGACGGTCTTCACCAAGGATTTCGATAAGTTGGGTGTTGACGTTGGTGGAGATTTCAGAATCCTCTTCCATTTCAGCCTTACCAGAGATACCAGAGATTTGGAACAACAATTCACCAGTAAGTTCGACAGAGGACAAACGGATACGGAAGTTGCTATCCAAGAGACCCTTTTCTAACTCTGGCAACAAGAGGTTGACAGCCTTAGTGGCATAGTTCTTAACCAATAATCTACCAGCCTTCAAAGCCGTGCCTCTGATGGATTCGTCAATGTCAGCCAAACCGTTCAAAATAGCAGGGATGATTTGACTGATGTATGGAGCGAATTGAGCACCGAAACAAACTGGCAAGAACAACAACAATGGCAAGAAACCTTCACGGGTAGAGGCACGTGGAGAAGTGGCACCCTTCAAGATAGTTGGTAACAAATCGTCCAACTTACGGATACCAATACCAGAGATAACTTCGGCAAGGGCTTGGGCAGAACCCAATCTGTCACCAGCCTTGGTCTCATCACCTAAGGTATCGATCAATCTTGGAACCAAGTCTGGGAATTGTTCTTCACCCAACTTCTCAACAAGAGCACCAAGAGCTCTGGCAGCAGTGGCTCTGGTGTTTGGAACCGGATCAACCATCGCGATTTCCAATTCAGCGATCAATTGGGCCAAGTATTGCAACAAGTCCTTGGTGTCGACCAAAATAGCCATGTTACCAACAATTTGACAAGCCTTTCTCTTGGTCTGTGCGGATCTGTCCTTCATACCACGATGGATGACGTGGATGATCAAAGCCAAGGATGGACCATCGATGTAATGGACGAACTGGGTCTTGATCAATGCGTCAAGGGCATCTTCAGTGTGCTTTGTTGGATCACCAATGGCCTTAATCAAAGTTGGAACCAATTGTTGAATTTCTGGGTTACGAATAACATCCCCAAAGTTCTTCAAAGATTGGTCAGCAGCCTTACGAACTTCCTTATGAGAATCGTTCAAAACACCAACAATCTCTGGAACAATGATGGACAAGGAGGCAGACAATTGAGTTGGATCCAAGTACGCCATAGAACCCAATAACTCAACAGAACCCTTCTTGGATCTCCAAGAGATTTCATCCAAGTTTTCAATGGCCAATGGAATCAACTTCTTAACACCGAAACCAGTAGCCTTACCCATGATAACCTTGGCCGCTCTAGCAGTGGCATCTCTGACCTCAGGAACAGCATCACCCAAAGACTTCAAAAGAATTGGAATGATTTCGATGACATAAGGCTCAAAGAACTTACCCAAGCTGATAGAAAGACATTCGAAGGCAACAGACACAGCTTCACGACGTTTTGGATCCTTCTTGTCATCAGCAGCATCGCTTAAAGTACGAATGATGTCGAATTCGGATAAGGAGGCAATACCGAAACCCTTGGCTAAACCAGCGATACCATGAGCAGCACCACGTCTTCTTGAAACAGTTGGAGCATCGAACAAAGACTTGAATAGTTGTTGGAGGTAGGCGCCAACCTTGCTCTTGAATAATGGAACCATTGGAGCAATGACTTCGGAGATGGCAGTCTGAACCTTTTCAGAAGGAATTTCAAGGGTCTTTAGCAATCTGTCAGTGATTGTAGACACTCTTGGATCAGAAGAGGATAGGTGCTTAGCTAAAGAACCGTAAAGAACAACAATGTTTTCTCTAATAACTTCGTCAGATTTGTCAACTGATTTCTTTGGGACCAACGCAGCTTCAAACACTGGGATCAAGATCTCAATGTTCTCCTTACCATGAGTATCGATAATAGCGATGGCAGCTTCCTTGAATTCCTCAGCAACAGTAGATTCTCTATCACCTAACGCCTTGGACTCAATGATAAACTTGAAGAACCCAGCAACTAACTCCTGATCAACAAATAGATCAGCAACTAACTTTAACACAATGGCAATACCAGATCTTGGTTCCCAAACATCCTTTTGTTCTTGAGAAGACTTGACAATCAAACCGAACTCATCCAAAATTGGCTCAGGAGGTCTGGCCTTTTCAGAGTACAATTCTAATAATTCATTGACGACTAGCTTGAAGGATTCAGGTTCATTGGCAACGGAGAAGATAGCTCTGGCGGTGGCTTTAGCAGTGGACAATCTTAAACCACCGTCAGTTTGACCAAGGAATTTGTACAAAGATCTGATTGATTCTTCAGAGAGTTCAAACTTGTTTTCTTCCCAGATGGTTAAACCCAATTCAGCGTTGGTTTCATCGTTGTCATGACAAGCAATCCAGATCTCATCGCTGAATTTCAAGTCAGTCAAGTCGAATTCTTGATCCAATGCTTCCAAGATCGTGCTTCTAACAAAGACATCGGATGATAACAAACCTTTGAAAAGAACAGCCAAATCAGCTTCTGAGAAATCAATAGAGATGTATTGGCATAATGTGAGCAAGCATTCCTTGGCTAACTTGGCCTTTGATGGCAAGGAAAGTAAGGATAATAAAACGTTGATGATTTGTTCTCTTGGAATAGCCGTGTTCTTGAACTCTTCGGCATGGTTACCAATGATTTCGATGGCCAACAACAATTGCTCTTCTTCCTTGTCTTCCTCGACGAATTCAGAGTTCGAAACAGGCTTTTTAGAATTGATGATAGCAACAGCCTTACCTTGTTCCAAGACCTTGGACAACAATGGCAAGAAGTACACTAAAGTGTATAAGTCAAATGGCTGTTGACCAGAGAGGAACTTGATTCTGAACAAGATTCTGGAGATCAGATCCAAAATGTCTTCTTGTTGCAATTCTTCAGATAAAATACCAATCTTTTGGACTCTTAAAGTGGCAACACCGATGAATCTGGATAAAACTGGTCCTAATTTACCAGAGCAGATCTTGGATAAGTTCAAGTAGGCCAAAGTTGGCAATTCACCAACCAAAGCATTTGAGACTTGCTGATGGGATAGAACTTCCAAAAGGTTGTTCACGGCAACACCAACCCAGTTGGCCTTGCCATTGTCAATGTCAGCGAATTCAGATAAGGAATCAATGATACCAATGGAGCGACGTAGTTTGTTGTGAACAGCTTGTACGCTCTGTCTGATTTCAGACTCCTTGGCCAATTGTGTATTAACCAAAGCTTGTTCTTCCTTGGTCAACTTCTTGGCGACAGTCTTCTTGGCGGAAAGTTCCTTCTTCAAGTCTTCTTCCCACTTACGAGTAGCATAATCCTTAGACCCCTTATCAGCAGCAGCGGCAGCAGCATTCTTCTTCGTGTTTGGTTCAAGAACATTGATAACCAATTCACCGTCCTTAGCATTCCAGATCTCGATATCAATGTTGGTGATAGAGTTCAATGAAACGAGGGATAGATCATCGCTGATCAGAGTCTTGATGTGTTTGGAAATAGCAACAGGTTCAATAAAGGCCAAAGTAGCAATTGCCTTTGTGGCAGCAGCAAACAAGCCGGATCTGTGGAGATCTTCAGAAGCGGTTTTCAAAAGAGAAGCAATACCGTTGACGATCAAAGTGTCGTTCGTCTTAACAATGAAGCCTGGATCTAAGTTGGTCTTCAAAGCCAAAGAAACCCAGTTCATTGGGAATGAAGCATGGTGAGCAACGACCACCAATTGACACAATTGTGCAATCAATAAATCCTTATCCAAGACATCAACGTTTTCAAACAAACTGTTGAAAATAGAGTTGATTCTCACAAATTGGAAATCAAAGAGCTTATCTTCAGCTTGGGAATCGTAGTTCTGTAGTAAGATGTCGAATAAGGCAAGGGCAACAGACTCACCTATGACCTTTTGGTTGTTTTGGTAGGCAAAGTTTAAAGCTTGTAAGTTTTCATGAAGGACGTTGAAGTCAGAAGACTTGACTAAAGTGAAAGTAACTAAAGCCTTACCAAAGTCCTTGGATGTCTCAGTAATATGCTTAGAGGTAGCCTTCAAAGCACGAACAAACCATAATTTCTCAATTTCGGTGGTGAACTTGGAATAGACTCTAATGTTGGACAAGACAGATGGGACCTTTTCGGAATCAGCAAGGGCCCTTTGGAAGATATCAGATTCGGAACTCTGAGTAACGTCAGCCAATTTCAAAGCAACGTATGGAATTGTGATAGCATTAATATTCTTGGTTGGGTTAGCAATAACATCACCAGAGGCAGATAAAGAAACTGGGAGTAAAGCCTTGAGGAATCCAACTTGTTCTGGCGTCTGAGAAGAGGACAATTGGGCACCAAAGTTTTCAAACCATAACTTTCTTAACTGTAATTTGGCGTCCCCAAACCCCTTAGTAATGGTACTTAACAAATCAGTTGGAATTGTTTCTGGGGATTTGATCAAAGCGAAAACATGAGTGAAGTAGGCAGATAAGGATTCGTTCAAGGAAACCTCGTTCTGATCCTTCAAAATCAAAGGAGCTAACCCGTTAACAATCTTTAATGAGACGGAAGATGGGTATTCAACAGAAACGTTAGCCAAAGTTTTGTTGAACAACACCTTATGGTCGGCATTGGAGACGGTTTTCAAGGATTTAAATAACTCATCAACAATCTTGACCAATTCACCTTCTTCAGTGGATTTGGATTTCAAGGCTTCAAGGAAGACATTCAAAGCTAATGATCTGACAGTTTCCTTAGACGACTTGAAGGATGTGATTAATTGGGATAATAATTTGGAGTTGATGATGGATCTGGACAAGTTCAAGAAATCATGAGTGCTTTGGAAGGCAAAGTAGACGATGAAGAGAGATGATTCAGAGGATCTGATGATGGCCTTTTCATAAGCAGAGATGTACTTGGAATCAAAAGATTCTTGAGAAATGAATTTGGTGAAAAATGTCTTTAGACTGTTCAAATTCTTCAATTCAGACTTAGAAGCCAAAACGCTGGTCAAGTACCAGTTAGTGATAACGTCGACATCAGTTGTGCTCAATTGGTGTTCAGTTGAGATGAAGTTGACAACAGCAACAATCGCATCAATGGAGGCCTTCTTATCGGTGGTCAATTGCTTGATAACGATGGAGACTTGTTCGTCAGTTAACAATCTGTACGACTTGAAAGAGGACTTCAACAAGGAGTCTCGTGTTCTGCTTGTATGCTGCGATTCGTGTTCAAGCTTTTGGGAGTACACGTTAGCCAATAAGTTCAAATGAATAGAAACAGCGGTGGACAATGGGAATTGAGTGGCATCTGAATCTTTATTGTTGAATTTTTGAATGATCAAATTAACCCAATTGTTCAAAATGGATAAGTCATCGATGGAAACTGTTTTGAAAGTACAGGTAATTTTGTTCAATTTTTCAAGAATTGGAGCAATGAATTTGGTGTTCTTGGCCAATGTTTCTGTTATCAAGACATTGGATCTTTGAATAAGTTCAACCTTTAAAAGCTTGTCGTAGTTCTTTAGTAGCAAGTTCAAAATCTTCACAAGATCGGCATCCTCAACGTCGTCCTTTTGGACAAAGTGTTGAAGGTTGTCCAATGTTGATTTGGAGACTTTGAAAGAGGAAAGAAACAAATCTTTCTCTAGATCTGTAGAAATATCTTCTAATTTAGGCATAATGCTTTCAAAATAACCGGTCTTGAATGAAAAAAAAAGGAATTGTTAGTATATGGCTCATTCATAGTGAAAAAAAAACCAAATAGACATACGAGAAAGTTGAAATCAGTACTTCTAATAAGTGATATATTCAGTAAAACTAACAAAGAATAAAATTGACCGTTGACCTAATTAAATGATCTTTACGCTTCTACTGTCTTAATTCCACCAACGAAATCTGGAAAAATTTCTTCCATCCACCAAGCCAAATCGAACCCTAACAAAATTCCAACCGGACATCTACCGGGAATTTATGGCAGGTCTTTTGTGCAAAAGTTTGATCCGTTTGGTATAAAAAAAAAAAACTTTTCCAACAAAACTTTCCTATCTCAACCTTAATGGCGTCACACATACAAAGTTCTTTTCCTGAACCTTATCAACTATAACAGTCGATGAGGAAAAGGCTACAGTTAATTCATCCCAATTAACTCTTGCTATATTCTCTTTCTGATTTCAGACAAAGGTAACTTGTTACTTGAGTTTTGGTGTTAGTTTGGGATGGCGGGTTACTGAGGAGTGTGCCGTGGCTTGCACCACCTTCATAGCGGTATTTCATACCTAGTTCTGAGGCTGTTTTTTTTTTGTTTCAATATTTTTTTATTTCATTATTATTCCATTCAATGATTATCATCAGGATCTTATAAAGGGTTATCGGTTATGATTATAATTGTTGTATAGTTTTACAGTTTGCCAACACTCTGGTGCTCAATCAAACCCTTATAGGTTTGGATCTATATTGAGTTCCTATTTTGGTGCAAACAAGATAAATTGCAAACTTACTCAACAAAATTACCGTTTATATCAATTCTTCGGTTTTGATTCCGATGGTTTTATTGTTCCATTTTCAATTGCTTACATCTTTCTCACCTTTAGTGTATATGTTTTAATTTAAAATGAATCACCCGTTGACTACTCAAATTCAATCAACTTGTAAGCTATGATGTAATTAATTTTACCACCTTGTAATGTGTTGAGCCACAATTATTCTGCCAGTTTTTGACGGTTGTGTACTTGGTTGAAAAATTAATATGTATGTTATTCTACTCACTTAAAAATCTAGGAGAGATGATCAAACTCTTATTACCCTTAACTTAGTATTTCAAGAACCAAATTGACTCAGGTATCATGCTGCGCTGTAACTTCAACAGCACCCTGACCGAGGTATTACAATCTCGTTTAAAAAGGACACAACTGTCAACAAATGTTCAACGACAATTCATCAGATTCGCCCGAACAAAGGCCTCCAATGGTGTCTCTTCGGTAAGACCTAATAAGGCTCAACCAGCTATGACAATGCAATCTGACCCACAGATCATATCCAAACCTCTATCAGATTCCCAGATAAGTGCTCAGAATAAACAACGAGTAAAGATCAACCGTGATGAGTTGCTCATAGACCAGTTGAATATTGCCAGACCAGGGACAGCCACTGATCACAGATATAAACAGCAAGCCAAAACAATGGCCACTTTGAACACAGAGGAAGAACGAATCCAGAGTCTCTTTGTGTTCTTAGCACAAGAAGCACTTATGGAGCTAGAACAGTATCCAAATCCAGACGAAGTCACTACTATAGACGATATAAACGAAGGTGTCACTTTAGAGGAACAAATGGAATATGAGATGAAGAAAAATCTGACCAACCAATGGAACACTAGCACTGAGAGATACAGGAGATTTGAAATTCTTCTAGCGGTTCTAGAAAAGCTTCATGGAAAGTCCAATGGTGGCTACTTGGTGCCTGTTGAGATCTTGGTGGCTTTGTTTGATGCTTCAAAGTATATTACCGATGCGGAGAAACTACAATCCCAGATCAGATTTCTATGTGGGGATTTAATTTACTCCTTGAAGAAGTTTGAGTTTGATCTTATCAATGAGAGTCTCTACGTTGAGTCTCTAATGAGATTTGGGTTCCATAAACGGGCCAACAGCATCCTTTTGAAAAGAGAATCCAAGTTGTTAGAGGCAGGTAAAGGCCAAAGATGGTGGGGAGATTTGATAATTATCAACCAGATTGATATGAAAGATATGGTTGCCGCCGAAAACTATGTGGTTACACTGGGGAAACAGTTCAACAGTGATTATTTGGATCCAAGAGTTTATTCTGCATTTATCAAAGTTTATCTTGAAGCTGATAATTTCGAAAGAACGTGTTCATGGATTGAAAGGCTCAACAAGTCTATAGCCAAGAATAAGGGGTTTTCTACGACAACCAGTAGGGAAGAACCAGGTTTGGAATCAGATGAACAATCTGTTTTGTCATACTTGAACAGAGAAGATACAATCACCAAAGAACAGTATCTCGCCATTATGGAGACTGTCATGGAATCAGAAGAAGTGCATTATCAACCACTCCTTTCACAGATGATTGACTTCTATCTTAAGCAACCGCATACTTCTTTACGGGAACATTCAGAACTGATCGAATTGCTTTTAAAGTTCCGTTTTGAGTACAAGAATAAAATCAGGCCAATTCTCCAAGCTGTTCCATCCACTCATCAATTATCTGAATCATTGATTCCATTACTGGAACAGCTACGTGCAATGAACCCTATGGAAACCTCACAAGCTGATTTATTGGATGAGTACTTCAAAAGTCTAAGCAAGGTCAGTGGAGGCTTTGATAAGATTATCTTCGAGATGAAAAATGTAATGAAAGCTGAAGACGGCAAATTGACGTCAAAGAATTACTATTCTTTGATCTCGGCTCTTATAAAGGCTAAGAAGATGGATCAGGCTTATTCGGTTCTACAACAGTTGGAAAATGCTAAAGCTGAGTTAGAAAATTTTGGGGATTCCGATGAATCTGAAATGGGTATTTGGATCCCTGTCTCCACCAACCATTATGTTCCATTCTTACGTCATTACGGCCGTACTTCTCAAATGGATCAGTTCCACAAGGTTCTCAAGAGATTCCAAGAGCACGATAACCCCTACAACCCGGTGATTTTAACCCAGATGATCAACTCCCTTGCTAAGAACAAGCAACACGATGATCTGCTCAAGTTTATTCGTCTTATCGCTCTTAAGGACATCCACCTACAGGACCCGGAGTATCTAAATAAACCATTGAATATTCTTTACTCCTCAATTTGGACCTGCTTGTCTTCCTACCTCAAAAACACAATGTACCGTGACATCAAGGAGCTTCCGGACCTACGCTATATCTTCATCAAGATGACTCAAGAAGCCCAAGTTATACCTAATCGTAAGGACTATGAGAATATCATCACGACCTTCTTACGGGCTAGGGATTTCTACTCTGCTGTCTGTGTCCTAGACTTCATGGGCTCAAGACATAAAGTGATTCCTTCGATGAAGATCTTGAAGGAAGTTGAGCAGGCTGTGAGTAAGATTGAAGGAGTTGCTCTGAAATACTCTAGAGATGAACAATTTTCAGCAAAATTAGAAGAACTACGTCGGGAAAGAGCAAGATTGAACACTTTGGATCCATTTGCTATAAAGGAAGATGGTGATTTGGAAAGTGCAAAGAGTAAGGAGTTGATGGAGGATTATCTTGAGCCTGAGTTAGAATTAACCACCAAGCAAGAGAATTTCTATAAATTACCAATCCTGAAATTATACGATACCCTCAGTAAGACGTATGGATTTGATGAATCATATATGAAGCAAGTCTGGAGGGAGTTTGGATTAGAAGGTGCTTTCGATTTGGATAGACTAAGAAAGGGGTTCCATAATTTAGAACAGAATTGAATTGAATTGGTTGTGTTTGGATAATGACTTGTATATAATTTGACAAAGAAACACATCTCTCCAGTTAATAATTCAACCTATAGCTTGAAGCTTTAGTGAGATGTCACGTGTTGGCGGTTAGGGGAGAGAATCTGGGGTATTTTATAATTTAAACTCCGCGGACATTTATAAATAAACTAATCAATACTTTAATATCTTACAAAAGTTGCCACCCAAACCCAAACTTGCTATCCATCAGAAATATAAACCATTAGACAAACTAATAAAAAAAAAAACATCATCAAATTCATCCCGAACTCATCAAGATAGAAAAGGCAAATTAAACAACTAAGACTAGCTTAATTCGTTTTCAATTAAAATGTGTCAACATGCATTGGTAGGCCATGTGTCTACTACAACCGCTGCTGGCATTGAAAACACCCCGCAATACGAGCAGATCAACAACAACCCAGTTCCAAAGAAGATCGACTCCATCTATGAGAACAGACTCAGACAATTCCTTGACCAGGGACAATACCGTGACTTGAACCTACCTAAATTCTACGATACCTATCGTTTAGACCATAGCAAGGATGACAACGATTTGGACAAGGGGTATATCCAGTACCGTGTCCACGAAGTGGCAAATCCTCAAGATAGACCTTTATTCAAAGATATCCAGCCTCATTTCAAATTCAGACCTGCCAAGAAGGGTGATGTCTTTGGTCCTTCTTGGAAGACTTTCTGGTTCGAAGTTACCATTAGAACTCCGTCAGCTTGGTCTAAAGAGGAGCAAGTTTGGTTACAATGGGACTGTGGCAATGAAGGTTTACTCTACACCAAAGAAGGTGTGCCTCTACAAGCATTCACCGGTGGTGAAAGAGAGGATTTCATCTTGCCAAAGGAATGGCGTGATGGCGAAGAACATCTTTTCTATATCGAGACTGCATGTAATGGTATGTTCGGTGTTGGTAATGGTTCAGATATCGCTCCTCCAGATCCAAACAGATACTTCCGGTTAAGTAGAGCTGACTTGATTGTTCCAAACTTAGAGGCCAGAGCCTTGAGAATTGATTACTGGATTATTACTGATGCTGCTAGGGAATTCAGTGGCGACTCTTATCAAAAGTATAGGGCTAGACAAGTGGCCACAGAAATTATCGAAGCGTTTGATGCTAACGACGTTAATTCTATCACCAAATGTCGTGAAATTGCTAGAAAATTCATTGGTGAAAATGTCGACAACCCTAAAGTCTTTGATACCGATTTGAAAACAGAGGTCTTAGCGGTAGGCCATTGCCATATTGATACAGCTTGGTTATGGCCATTTGGTGAAACCAGAAGAAAAATCGTTCGTTCTTGGACTACGCAGTTGGACTTGATCGACAGATATCCAGAGTACAATTTCGTTGCTTCTCAAGCTCAGCAATACAAATGGTTATCTCAAGATCAACCAGTAATCTTTGGAAAGTTACAAAAAGCAGTCCAGAAGGGTAACTTCATTCCAATCGGTGGTTCTTGGGTTGAACATGACACGAACATTCCAAATGGAGAGTCTTTGATCAGACAATTTGTCTTTGGCCAGAGATTTTTCGAATCTCATTTCGGTTTCAGATCTGATACCTTTTGGCTACCTGATACATTTGGTTATTCCTCCCAAATCCCACAGATTTCTCAATTGGCAGGTCTCACAAATTTCCTAACTCAGAAGTTATCCTGGAATAACATCAACAACTTCCCAAACACCTCTTTCAATTGGGTTGCTTTGGACGGTACACAAGTCCTCACCCATATGCCACCAGCAAACACATACACAGCCGATGCCAATTTCGGTGATGTTCATAGATCTCTGTCACAACATAAGAACTTATCTTATGACCAGACTGGGATGTTGGTCTTTGGTAAGGGTGACGGTGGTGGTGGCCCAAACCCTGATATGTTGGACAAATTGCGCCGTTGTCGTGGTGTCTCTAACACCGTTGGTTTGTTGCCTACTGTCAAAATGGGTGATTCCGTTACCAAATTCTTTGATACTTTGAAGGAGAACACCAATGGTGGTAAGAGTCTTGTGACTTGGGTTGGCGAGTTGTACTTCGAGTTCCATAGAGGTACATATACCACGCAGTCTTTGGTTAAGAAGCTCATGAGAAGATCTGAGATCAGACTCCACGATTTGGAATACTTTGCCACCCTTGCCTCCATTTGCAAGAAAGGCTCTTACAGATATCCTACAAAGGAAATTAAGGATTTATGGGAAGATGTCTTGTTATGCCAGTTCCACGATGTCTTACCAGGTTCGTGTATTGGTATGGTCTATGAGATGGATGTTCATCCAAAGTTGAAAGCCGTCATCAAATCAGCTGAAGGTTTGTTGGCCGATGCTTTGAGTGCTTTAAATGACGGTTCCAAGAAATTGGTTTCACAAGACTTCCAGATCTTATCCACATTGCAATGGAAGAGAAACGGTGTTGTCAAGATTCCACAGAACCTTATTGATTACCATGCTGATTTTGTTCAAGAATCAGCTAAAGGTGATTATGTCTACATTGAGTCCTCTCCAAAGAACGGTGAAATTAAGCTCTGTACTTCCGGCCTCAAGTACCCAGCCTCTGTCAAAGAAAACAAAGATGGTACTTTCACTTTGAACAATGGTAGGTTCAATGTTGTCATTGACGGTGGTGTTCTCACCAGTTTATACGACTTGGTTGAGGACCGTGAAGTTTTAGATTTGAAGACAGGCGCCAATACCACTGGTGGGAATCAATTGGTCTTGTTGGACGACACTCCTCTCTCATGGCAAGCATGGGACACGGAAGTGTTCTCTTTGGACAAGATCCACAACGTTGCTAAGGGAAAGGTCCAGGTCAACGAAACAGGTCCTTTGAAAGCCTCCGTTATCGTCACACAGAAAATCTCTAAGGATTCCTACATTAAGACCATCATTTCTTTGAACGGGACAAATGATATTCACTCCAATGACTCCATTATCGAATTTGATTGCAAGGTTAACTGGAATGAATCACGGAAGTTCTTGAAGGTTGAATTCCCAGTTGATATCCACTCGGATTTTGCCTCTTATGAAACTCAGTTCGGTATTACAAAGAGACCAACTCATTACAATACCTCTTGGGATGTTGCTAAATTTGAAGTCTGTCATCACAAGTTCGCTGATTATTCCGAACATAACTATGGTGTGTCCGTTTTCAATGACTCCAAGTATGGGTTCTCCACACATGGAAACTTAATGAGATTGTCTTTGTTAAGATCACCAAAGGAGCCTGATCCAAATGCCGATATTGGTAAGCACCATTTCAAATATGCTATCTACCCACATCAAGGCCCACTCTCTTCCAAGAGCATTGAATTGTCCCACTATTTTAACCATGATGTTTTTACTCCATTTGTTGCAAGTAATGATGTTAATGAACATTTACAGTTGGTCAAAATTCATGGTGATGATAGTCTAATCTTAAGTCAAATCAAGCGTGGCGAAAATGATATTGACGTTTCTCTTGGAGACTTGCCAACTAAAGATGAGGTTTCCCTTGTTGCTAGAGTGTATGAAGGTTTGGGTGGTAAAGCACGTGGGTCCTTGACAACCAAAGGTCCATTGACTAAGGTTTTCAAAGTCAATATTTTGGAGGATGAATTAGAAGAATTGGAATTCAAGAAGATTTCTAAAGATGGTCTTGATTTGTTTGAGATTCCTATTCAATTGAGAGCTTTTGAAATTGCCTCTTTCAAATTGGTCTTTTAATATTCTTCAGAAATAAGTAAAAAGTTCAGTTTACTTAGTTAGTATTTTTTTAGAGCTTAAAATCATTTGGTTTATTGAGACAATTAGTAAGTAGAATGAAAAAAAGGAAAACAAGTTTTCAACTAAATCGTTGAAAAGTAAAAAAACATATTCCCAAGCCGGGAATCGAACCCGGGTCAACTCGGTGAGAGCGAGCTATGATAACCACTACACTACTTGGGAGTTTCGCGAAAGGTTATTCAAAGATATGGAGTATCCTCCGACATGGTCTGTTTTAAGTTAATTTTGAAAGGTGCTTCGAAAACTTAAATTTGAAAATCTCAAGCTAAGAAATAATGAAATATTTGGAAACGTTGAATTGGAAGTTTGGTTGTCTTTATAGAAGTTATCAGTTAAATTAGATGTATGTGTTATTAGCTTTATATATTTTAATTGAAACGTTTATTGAAAAAATAAAAACTGGTCAAATTTTAATCTAGTCTTTTTATGTTGTTGTTAAAATTAATAGTACATAAGATTGGGAAATCTTTTGATTATTGTTACAAGATTTATGTGGTATATAAAGAATTAGATAAGGACTCTGTATGTTTTTTGTTATAGTATGAACCAGAGATTATAATGTTTGATTTGATTTAATATTAAAGATGTTAGTAAAAAAAATGTATCAGAGAGTGGATCTTTAATTAAATCAGCTGCTGGATATATTATATGAATTCTGAGTTGTATACAAATTTTGATAAGACCAAATACATCAAGTCTGACCAACACCAAAGAAATATTGGACACTCAGGATAGGATCCAGTTTATATTTAAATAGAGTGAGCAGTACTCAAGACTCAAGCCTAGAGTCAAATGTCAACTGAGAAATTTTGGCTACTCATACAGGCGAATTTGGACTGCCAACACATATTTCCAATTTTCTTGACCCGACTATCCATAATAAATTGAGCCCGAGGTTTCCAAAAATCAAATCCTAATCAACGGATCCAGATTACTTTGGGTGGGTCCGGCATGAAAAAAAAAATAAAAAGACCCATGAGTATTCCAACCTGGAAAAAATAACGACGTCTACAGGACTCGAACCTGTGCGGGAAATCCCAAAAGATTTCTAATCTTTCGCCTTAACCACTCGGCCAAAACGCCTTTTTACACTACTTTTTTAAGCTACATTAATAACTTGTCTTTGGTTGTGAACTAAGGTTTTTTTGAAAATTTTAGGACATGCACAATAATGTTTAAATATATGCAGACATTTCAGTATCATGTACGTTGTACGCAAGTATAGATCTCTTATGTATTCTGCATGCAAGGTGAAAACTCATACATACGGGGTATTTTTATTCATTTTAGCTTGAACCACGGATCGATTTCTAGGCAGTTTATAAATACTAAAAATGTATAAGCTATTCAAAGCGGATCGAGTAAATTCAGTATCAGTGTCAATACGCTTAAAGCTATCAATCTTTAAAATATTCGGTATATATCAACTTGCAATGGTATATCAAGAATGCTTTACTAATTGCTTCTATACCGCAGTACCGGAGGGTTAATTTTAATTCATGTGTAAAATTTACATATACACGTACTAATTTTATATTAATGATCATGGTTAAAATAATATTTTAAATTAAATTTTAATATATAATAGCTTTTTAATCATGTATATATATATATATATAATTTTTTTTATAGATCACGTACCATAATTTTAATACGTACTATATTATAGTTTAATATATACACATGCATATAATTAATTTGAAAATCACAATATATACGTTAAAGCATTTTAAAATAATGCAAAACGATCTAAATATACAGATACAAGTGTTTGATTAATCATGCATATATATTTTCTTTTAAATAAAAAATCACAGTTCTGGAATCCTTGAATTTAATGTTTTAAAAAAAAAATTGTTTGTACATATATTGTATTAGCTTGTAATTTATAAATTTTTAATTTTTTAATTTCGATGATTAGTTCCCAAATATCTGTCTTTATAAAGACTGAAACTTTTATATATACTAGTTGTATGCCTTTTGATTTTAATGAAAAAACTTTTCAATCTTAATACTCTTCTAAATTGCAGTTAAATCTTCATGAGCTCAGAAACAAGTGTTTTTACTGATTTCTTTAAATACTCTCAAAGAGAGTACTGATCACAAGAAGAGAAAATGAGTGATTAATTAATATTGTTACAAAATGTTAAAATGGACTGATTACTGTCTAAGGTTTCTTGATCATTAAGTGGACACAAAGATACCCTATGTCAAAGTGCGGAGGCTTTTAAGACTAGTTGTCTTCAGTCTAAAACCACTTGAATTTTCCATAATCTGTGCATCTGTTTCTACACTTGTTCCTTTGAAATATTGGCCATCTATTAAAACTATTCATCATAGATATATCATTAGCTTTGAAGGCAAACCCCCATAATTATATATACGATATGTGATCGAAATCACTGGTTGCACCTCTGCCTCCACCGTCAGTAAATACAGGGTCAGTAGCACTCATTAGTTTGTTATCTGGTCTCTGTTTCCTTAAAGTCCTCTTACTGAGGGCTCCAACCTTGCCCTTCGCTCTCGCTGGGCACGTCTATTAAGTTATATTTATATAAGTGAAAAGTTTTCCAGTTGTCTTCGAGTATGATCATGCGGCACTAGATATGTGTCTCTTCCCATTGGTTGTTGGTTAGACTCGGAGTATGAGTGTCACTGACTACTGACTTCCCTAACAGGTAGTATCGGAGGATAGTGCTTGTTTACCAGAGTGATTCCTGTTAGTTCTTCCAGAACCTTCTATTCATCTTCAACAATATGCTTTGTAGTAATCATATACTAAAAGTAACGACTAGTTAATAACCTCTTTTTTTTTTTTTTCAATAAACGTTTCAATTAAAATATATAAAAATTACTAATAACACATAAATCTAATTTAACTGATAACTTCTATAAAGACCACCAAACTTCCAATAATTCATGTCGCGTGAATTACTAGAGTTCCTTTTAAGAGAATGTAAGATTAAATCCTTCATATAAAAGCAACAAGAAGCGGTTTTAGCTCACCTGGGAGAGCGTCAGACTGAAGATCTGAAGGTACTGTGTTCGATCCACAGAAATCGCATCTTTTTTATTTTTTATTCTTTAAACTTACTTCAGTAATGATCAGATTGACCGAATTTCGGGGGGTCATTTCTTTTAACCGCGGTCCATGAAAAGATGGACACCCGCACTAAAAAGATAAGAAAGTTGGACATAAGTTGGAATAACTGGACGAGTCAATTCATAACATCACAAGTTTGAACTTACAACCTCATAAACAAATTACAAGTACTTGCACATCTGTTATCACCGGACCATGACTATTCGTGAAGATTTAGTGAAGAATGCTGTTGGGTTTTTGAAAGACCCACAGGTTTCTTCTTCTTCGTTGGATAAGAAGATTGAATTCTTGGAGTCCAAAGGGTTGACAAAGGAGGAGATCGATGAATCCTTGAAGAGATCCCAAGACCCAACTATCCCATCTTCATCTAACAGTGTGAATAGTGACACACAATCAATTACCACACCATATCAAGGAGGCCAACAGCAGCAGCAATATCACCAATACTATTCGCCACCACCTCCTTCAGTTCCTGATAGAGATTGGAAAGATTACTTCATCATGGCCACCGCCACGGTTGGGGTTGGTTATGCTCTTTATGAAATCACTAAGAGATACTTAATTCCTAACATTTTGCCTGAATCCAAGACCAAATTGGATCAAGACAAGGAGGCCATTGACGCCGAGTTTGCCAGGATTGAGGGGACGTTGAAGGCAATTGCAGACACAAACGAAGAATTGAAGGAGAACGAGCTCAAGAAATCCAAGGAGATTTACGAAACAATCAAGGATGTTGATGAAGTCTTACAGAAGTCTCGTGAGAAGAATGAAAAAATTGAGCACGATCTTAAGTTCCTTAAATCAGAGGTTGAGAACTTGAAAAACTCCTTTGACAGATCAATTGAGAAGCAACAAGAATCCGTCTCCAGCGAAGTCCAGTCTATCCAGGCTGAGATTAAGTCTTTACAACAACTTATCAAGTCTAAGAATTCATTAGCGTCTGAAATCATATCCTCTGCTGCTTCTCCAGCCTCAAACAGTACTACTACTACGACAACTGCAAGACATCCTGTGCCACCAGTTTCTTCCATCCCATCAGCAAGTGAAATCTTAAAGAATAAGAAATTTGCCAAGTCTCCACAACCACAGACACCAGCTCAAACAAACAATTCTTCATCTTCTTCATCGTCTTCTTCCATTGACTCATCAAACGTCAAGAAAGAACAGGAACAATCAAATATTCCATCCTGGCAATTAGCAGGCTCTACTGCCACTGCCACCGGTACCACCGGTACCACTCCAACCACCAAAACCACCACCACCACTGATAATACACAAATAACACCAGCTTCAACTGCACAATCAGTGCCAGTTCCATCCAACCCTAGTGCTGTTCCATCCTGGCAAAGATCTCAATTGTCTTCCAACGGTATCGGAGGAGACGTCAAGAAAATCCCAGCTTGGCAACATACGGGCATGGACTTGAACAAGGATGATGTTCTTCCTGAAGATGATCCAGATTTAATCGCTTTGAATGCCACAAGAACTGAATTGGGTCTTAACTAAGTCTAAGACATCTAATTTATTAAAGTGATTGTTTGATACGATTGCTGTAAATACTATAGTCTATTTGTGTACATACCAGCCACAATATTATGGATATTTAAATTATACTATTAAATTGTTGGTCCTAGTTATCGGTTTAAGCCACAAACAAGCCTCAACATATAGTGTTCAAATTCCAAATTTCAAATTTGCGAGGAACAATCCCGCATTATCTGGATTCGGAAATCAACGATTGCTGTCAAAATTGTGGCAAAGTTGGGATATAAATTGTACTAAGATCCGCCCCATTAATTTAAAATGAAACCAACCACTAGTACACAACTAACGAACTATTTCAAGTTGAAATTCTTTGGAAGAATTAATTAGTTATTTGCTCAGTTAAACTCAATCTATTTCTTCATCATCTTAAACTAATTAACAATGGCCGAATCAAACTTTATCGTATGTATCCATGTTTCCATAGTGATGGGACATTTAGAACATTAACTGTGGCGACATTTCAAAACCAGTATCTGGGATCAAGCTTACTAACATAAATCAACCTTAATATCAGGTTACTTTAAAGGAAGATGTTTCTCTTGATAAATTCAAAACTTATCTCCACAGTATTGGTGCTGAAATCAAGCATGAATATAGCTTGATCCGTGGATTTGCTATTAAGCTTCCTGAGAACCATGTCAGTACTCTTGAATCCAATGAACAGGTTGCTAGTATTGAACCTGATGCAGAAGTTAAGATTAACTAATGATTGGGTCTCCCCCTTTCTCAATTATTCAATTCCATGCTAATTGTAGCTTTACTTAAATCTTTAGAAATATAATGTCACCTTACTGTATTCACCTTACTGTATTCCATTAAAATTTACGATTGTTAAGGTATAATGTATCTTGTTTCTACTTGTCGATTTTATACAAAGGCAAGAAGGCCCATGAATCAAACATACCAAAGGAATTATTGTGGCAATTCAAACTTCAACCCCTTCATAACCCTGTTGTAGTAGACCCAGAAGAAATCTGAGTAAACCAATGTTTGAATGATACCAGTAACAACAGCAACCCAGAAGAACTTACCATCAGCAAAGTATCTGTAGAACCAGTTTGGAATATACAAGGCTCTGTATAAACCCAAGGCAAAGATATAATGAGTAGTCAATGAATCAGCTGAACCAGTACGTTGTAACATGAACAATTGTGGAAGAATTGCACCAGATTCTAACCACAAAGAGAAAGTCCATAGAATCTCAGTGATTGAGTAGTCGTATGTGGTGATTAAGGCAAGGATAATGGAAGCACCAATTAGTAATTCCACTCTGAAAGTATCAATTCTTTGGGTCTCCGTTTTATGATAGACTTTCTTCATAAGGTATAAAATGTAAAGAGAGGAGACAATGAAGAAGAGTTTCATCAAAGTGTTATAGAGTGAGATGTATGAGTAGAACAAATCCAAATAACGAGTGATGAAAACAATGGTGTAAAGCAATTGAGTCTTGAAGGAAATACCAGAAGTGGAGTGTGTTTTGTTGATAGTACGGATCAAGATTAAAATAGAGACGAGATGGGAAACATCTGCTGCTATTCTGAATATGTTCATCATGATGATAGAGTATTTGAGATTTAGACGAAGGCAAAGAAGTTTGGTATTTGGGCTTGGTGTCTGTTCTTTTCAAAGAACTATATTTATATTGTGTTGGTGTTGACGTGTTCGATCCTTTCTTTCTAAGCTGTGTACAGTTTTGTACTTTTTATTGAAAATCTGGTTCAAATCTTGATTAGGCGCCCTGGCCCGCGATTTTTTTTTTAAAAAAAATCAACACACAAATCCTAAAATAGCCCTAGATATATTAACGTGATTGTTTGGAAGTGGGGAGAGTTTTGTTTGACCAGATCTAGGGTGAATAACATGCAGCCCCTGCATTTCATGCAGCCAGATTAAAATTACAACAGGAATGATTCCAAAGTTTTTCTAGATATCTAGAACTCCCAAAATTCCGGAATAATCGACAACCTTGATTAGAAACTACGAAAACATAGATCGACCAAATAGATTCCATGAAGATATGATTCTTGTTCAACAGGTTCTTAGTGCAAATCAGGAACGTTTTCTAGCATGCTTCCTGGATCCAATTGTAAACCACCACAAGTATATACACAACATCGAATACATATGCAGCCAACGTCAGATTTCATGCCCACATCAAACTCGATATTACAGGGCGAACAAGACGCTAATATCCAACAGCATTATAGTAAAAACAACAACTATAGTGATGGAGCAGGACCCATGACAAATCTTCGGATGGATAGCAAAGAAGTCAGTGATCTCATGAAACCAAAGCCATCGACAACCCTACGGATAAATCCAATACGACACAGTGAGTCTAGATTTAAAGATATACAACAACTACAACCAATTACTGAGAAGGCCCAAGCTTTTCTACCACCATTTGAAACACTGTCCAGAGTGAATAATTGTTCCAGTTTCAATGAACCAATCGCCAAGAAGCTGAACAGAAGAAAGATAACTTCAAAGAAGGATTTATTCAACGAGAGATTCATCATGGATTTAGCAGATGTTCTTCTCCATGACTCCGCTTATAAGCCAAGAAAAGATCATATACATCTAAACCCACAGATTACATTACTAGAATATGATTTTATCAAAGACAAAGGAAAAGAATGGAATGATATGATTCTCATGAAGTCCGATGCTTTGAAAAAGAGTTTTGAAACCTTTGTCCAGGAGAATTTGAAAAATATTCAGAAGATCGGCCCAGGTGTTCTTGAGAGTTCGTTACAATCAAGATGGAATTGGATTCGCAATAAGTTCATGCTGAATCAAAGTCATTCGAAAATCATTACCTATACACTTGATATTGACTCTCAAAAGATTATCAGAGGGCTTGATGTGGTCAGCCCAGAAAACTTATACGATATTTTGTACAATTTACACTCAAAGATAGGACACAGAAGGGGACACGACATCATATCGTATTATATCTCAGTATATGACAACATAACTCTAGAGATGGTTGATTATTTTGATCTGCTATGTGGCAGACATTGTGACGTAACAACCTCAATTATACCTAGGGACATTCTTCATATTGAGATCATTGATATTTCCGATATGATGATCGAAATGGGCACACATTTACTTCACATACGAGACATATCTTCCAACCATTCATTTCTGACTCCTTTGTTCTCCACGAATGTTAATGTTGTACTGTGGGCCTTCAAGAAGTATGTTGCCTTATATTCGTCTCCAAAATCGGTAATAACTTCCAACGATTCCCCATTTACATCTGCTATCTTTCTAGATTTCCTTTATGAGAGGGACATCATCAAAATCAAGATAGAAGAGGCCCAAAATAATGGTTTGAATTTGGAGTTGAATATCCAACCGAAGATAAAACCGCTACTGAACATGCTTAATGAAGAAGCAAAGAAAGCGGCAAATTTTCTTTCTGCACCAATGAACTCTCTGTATTTCTTAGACCATATGATTACTGAAGTTTTGTTGCGTGTAAACAATAAAGTTTCCCAGTCAACCAACAATCTGTCAAGATTTTTCACTACTGTTGAAGAAGAATCTGAGATCAAGGAATCTCTAAACCACCACAAACAAGGTCTCATAGGTGAAGACATTCACGTTGTCCGTCCAGTGATAAGCAACAAGAAAAGGATCCAAGATCTTGTCGCTGAAGTCACCAGACAACAAGAAATTGAAGATGCCGCCACTAAGAAGAAAGCTGAAGAAGAAGAACATAAAAAGGCAAATGAACTCAAGTTTCGGACTCAAGATGTTCTTGAGAAGAATGAAAAGGATGTGAACGAGATCGTTCAATGGCTGACTCAAAGAAATGAACAGTATGAGATACAGAGAATGGAAAATGAGAGAAATTCTTCTTCATTACACAGTGCTAATTTCCCTCAACAAGTAACTGGTTTGCAACCTGAGAACATATCAATTAGTACATCTCCTCGATACAAACAAGTGATGATTCATAGAGATCTAATCAATCAATACGTTCAGATACCCCCTGAACCATCAACAAGGATTCAATACATCATTAACCCAGATCATTCTGATATCAATTCATCCAATGACACGAGTCTTCTCAGAGAAGTCAACAAGAACAATACACGTACTCCAAACTCCATTATAAACACATCTCAACCAATGTACCCTCAACATTACATGGTGGAACCATTAAATCCACATCTTTCCCCTAATGTTCCTCAAAGAGCGAAATATGATCCAACCGCATATTTAAGAAACTTTTCAACACCAATCAAAAGAGTCAGCGATACTCCTCTCAATAACCCATCCAAATCTAAAAGCTTTAAACCAATAGCGAAACAAAAAACTTTCCCAGGCTGTATGTGTTTGGGTTTCTGTACAAAGAAATGTGGCTGTTTAAGAAGAGGAATATCTTGTACTGTTGCCTGCAGAGGTCACGACGCAAATGATATCATGGACCAAGCAGGAATTAAGAGATGTATGAGTAATGGAACAATGAAAAATTGAATATATATATATATAAACCTTGATACGATTACAACGAACTATTAAAAGAGAATTAGTGCTTTTATGCATTTTTGATTATTTTAGTTTCTGTATTTACAATACAATCTGAAATGGAGAAACCAAACGTATCATTGTCTCTATCACCAAACGCAGAAGCCACGATATTATTATCATCAGGGTTGACTTTCACGTTGTTAATAGTGGCACCTTTAACTTGAGAAATTTCGTTTGTCACATGATTTGAATTTTGACCCAATTCTGCGTCTTTGAACCAGTGTACTGTACCGTTTGTTGAACCAATCATCAGGCCTTGCGAGTTCTCCAGAACATCCCCAAAGATTCGTTGGCTTTTCAAATTTATATTGCCTAGTTTTAAATCATAGTTAGATAATTCTTGTAATCCCATTCTTAAGTCCAGTACTTTTATATGATCGGTGTTTCTTGAAATCACGTATAGGTATTTACCATTTTTAGACTCCAAAATCTGAGACACACCGTTTCCGTAATTTTCACTCAGCTTGATAGATTCTAAGATATTGCCATTAACATCACTCATAGCTAGGTGTCCATTGAATCCACCAGTGTAGAAGCCATTATAACCAAACTCCGAACTAGATAAAGTGATGGTAGAGATTAAACCTTTGACGCCCTCAATGTTTCTGATAGGATTAGGTCTATTGATATCAAATATTTTAAGCATTTTTCCACCTCCAGCAATAAATTTATCACCACCACTCATAAATTTCAAGGCTTGGAACGTCTCATAAATCTCATTGAACTGATTGACGTTATTAAAGGTCTTCAAGAGACGATATTTCCCATCTTCACCAGGAATAAGATCCACCAGTTTCAAAGGCATATAGTTTGAACTTGTCAATGTAGGAACAGAACCATTGTAAATTGAAGAGAATGGATGTGTCTCAAAACTTTGAATGGAAGTATTGTGGAAGCAGCGAATGTATGGAATCAATTGTTGTTCTTCTTCTGATTGAAGAAGATCTAATGGTGGAATATACAATCGAAATCCATTGTCCGATGACTTGGTCAATATCGTTGATGAGTCAATCCATTGAAGATGTGTTATTATGTGTGGATTTCGATTATTGTTGCTTTTGGTTGCATGGAGTGACGGATATGTATAACCGCTTGTACTGTTGTTATTAACTAAATCTGAGTGGAGTTTGTCTTCTTCTTCAATTGATGTAGATGTTGGATGACAGAATGTTGTCTTGGTAGACGCCAGGGTTTTAAACTTCATACAGTGCAATATTTCATAACATCGACACAGTTAGTTATTCTATCTGAATTGTCTATTTTCTATTATCATTGATCGCAGATTAGAAATGGATCCTGTAAATGATAGATGTACAAATTTATTATTTTAATTCTGGAAATTCTGCTAGTACTGCTTCCAGTCACGTGACCAATGATCTATTTTACAATTATTGTTATTTGTCTCATTATTTATATTATCAAAGATTCACAGTAATAGTAGAATGGAACCATTTACAAAACATAACCATATATTGCACTGCTTAGAAAGTTAATGTAGCAAAAATGCTACTGAGTGCCAATTTATAAGTGATATGACTTTCAAAGTCATTTAGAATCAGCTTCATTAAATTTTAGGAAATACTTTGCAACCACCAGGTTTCTAATAGCCTCTGCACGGTACCCCCCTCTTTTCTCAAAGACCTCAGCCACTAAGGTACCAAGATTGACCATCTCTTTCTTAGTCAACTCTGAAATGTCTAACATATCAAGTGCAAACATTGAAGCGTTATTGAAGTCCCAACTATCAAACCAATAATTACGTATCAATTTGAAGTCCTTGTACGTTGGCTCTCTATAATACCTTGAAAGAAAATCTTTGAGATCAACTTCCTTTCCTCGGTAAATCTCGGAATTGAATGAATACTTCTTCCTCTCTTCGACCAACTTGATTGATGTACGAACCATTTCATTGTAAGTTTCTGGAGTGATTCTTCTTCCCTCTTTGTCATGTCTTGGCTTCTCTACCTTTGATAATGTTGTACCTTTATTTCCTGGTAGATTCTTTGTAACAGAGTTACTTGATGATGTTATGCCATAGTTAATTTTAATATTCTTCAACTTAGATTCAATCTCCGATTCCTTTTTTTTTGATTGATACCATGGCTTCGATAGTTTTAGTAACATCATCCACGTCAATCGTCCCACGGTAAAACCGCTGTTTGTCAAACTTAATCAACTTATCTATAAATGATATGGTCATTAAACGACTTAACACCTCTCTATCAGAGTTTGAGAAAATATATGATTCAATGTTTTCTGTTCTGACATTTGGATCAAACACTCTCAATTTCTCAAACAAATCAATAAAATTACCGATCTTATAGTATCTATCAACATCAAGGTCTGTCATCTTGTGCAGATCAGTAAATTGAGGACCATCATGTATGATATCGATCTTACCTCTGAACAAGACAATCGTATCTGCAACCTCATCAAGGAACTTCAGTCTTTCTTCAACATTTCCAGGATTCAATAATGTCATTTGTTTTGAGAGTTCTTTTCTGGCTAGGTCACATGCTTCTTTCCTCAACAGAACATGAAGTCCATCTGTGATTGATAGATTGAAACTATCTTCAACGTCACAGACGATATAGGCCAACTTAAAGCTAACATCAAACTCTTTCAGAACGTCATGTAGCATAGTAGCAACAGAATTAGAATCAAGACAGTTTCCAATGTTAGAGAAATCCAACAGGAATTTCTTAGGATCCTTAGAGTAAGTATAATTTGTATAACCGAAAGCTAAAAGACCAAGAAACCAAGCCTTCTCCTTCAGTTTGAAGCGCTTCAAAACAATAGTTATAGATCCAAACTTCTCTAAATCTTTCTTTATAGAGGCTCTGGCACTAACAACGTATTCTCCCAGCATTTCGCTTACCTCATTGACATCAGCAGAAAATCGAGGGACATTAAGACCAGTAAGAAACCCTTGGAAGGTTGAAGTGTTCATGAAATCAAAAGGAAGATCAGATGAGATAATTGATCGGAATAATTCTTCTTTAGCTGCATCAATGTCAACTTGCACGTGTTTTATCGGATATGATGTTGTCATATTGTGACCAAATTATATTTTGTATGTGATTTAATTGGTGTATTTATGAAAGAAATGATGGGAATAATGAAGAACTCGTTGAACCTTGTGGAGAATATCAATAAGGGTCCAGCGTTTCAATTAATTTAATAACATTTAAGGAATACATGTACAGTGTACAGTGTACAATGAACTGCTCTCTTGATGTTTTGTAACTCAAGTAAAACAGGACATCAAATTCTAGGGATACTCTGGTTTCTCCACTTTAAAGGTGTTGCAACTTCCTCCATATAACCCATCATGTCCCGACTCTACTAATCGTCCTGTACTGTCTGGCGCGAAATATCCAATTTTCTGACCTCTATTTTAGTCATGTGAGTTTCAAGGTACGTAATATATTAACAACCTAGTGTGACCAGTGAAAATATACCTGAACTACATAGAGACAATTGCGGAATATAAATATCATATTAAAAAGTAAATGCAGGCCATGATAAATTGCCAATTTATGTCAAAGAAAGCAAGAATGCTTGAACCACATTGCAACAAAGTGAGGTCACAACGAATGGGAACTGAGCTCTTAAAATTGTTGTAACATGTTACATGAGTCATGACAATAATCAAACTCAAAATAGTATCATAAACGAGTTTTCACCACGAACTCTCTATGATACATTATGAATTAAAAAGATAATGCATAAGGATTGAAAAAAAGAAATGCTGCGAACTCTCAGAAACTCCACTTAGTAGTCGAGACCCTTAGGAGATACTGGTGCACGACGTTGACGACCATGGTTCTCATATTGTATCTGGTCAACAGAGGAAACAGACTTACTATTAGAAAACCCACTTGGAGTCCGTGGAACGCTGTAATACATGTAATAGGGCGCAGGCCCCATTTGTCCGTTAAGGTTCAGTGACCCAGCTGAATAATCGACAGGAGAATTATTTGGATAATAATAAGGATAGGACGCATATGTCAGGTACGAAGATGGTTCATACATGTATGGTTCCTTTTGAAGACCCAGTGGTGGTGGTGGAGGAGGAGGAGGAGCATGGCTCTGACTAGAAACTGGTGCATAGTAATAATAAGATGATGGTGGTCTTTGTAAACCCTGTGAAGGTGGTGGTCTTGATTGACGTGCACCGATTGCTGCATCGTGTAACTGATTCTCCAAGGCCGAGACAGTTGATGGTGAATACATAGACTTTGATTCCACATGAGATGAATCGTTAGTATGGTTACTTGGAGATGAAAGTGGTGTTTCTTTGGAATGATCATAGCTATTAGCCTTTAAAGGGGTATTTGCTTCGCCAGTTTTATATTCGGGGTATTGATGACGTTCAGGCATCCCAGATCCATATTGTTGGGAGAAGAATCTTTGGCTGTTCTTGAATGAGTACATATCATGATAGTTATCAAACGATGCAGAACGGGACAGAGAATTCTTAAAACGATTTTGTTTAGACTTGGAAGATGGGTTCGTTGTTGCAGCAGTGGTTGCGTATGATTTCTTATTGGACCCACTAGATAATAAACCAGAGTTGATAGTCGAAGTCGAAGGATGGTAAACAGACTGATAGTGCTTCAATGAGTGTAAGTCATAATGACCAGACTTTTGGTGATATGTTGACCCCACACTTGCTCTTCTGTATGGTAAGTTAACTGGTGGTGGTGCTAAATTCAAACGTGGTGATGTTAAGCTTGAACTTCTTGACTTCTTGTGGTGGAGTTCACGATATTGAACATGCATGGTCTTCTCTAGGAATACAGCATGATTTTCTCTTTCAACAGCAGCACCTGCAGCCTTTTCCGTAGTGAACTTGATGAATGCAAAGTTATTACCTGGTTTGAGAACTAAGACAATGTTCTCAATCTTACCATGTCTAGAGAATCTTTCGCCTAATTTTTCTTCTGTGACACTTACATCCAACTGTCCAACAAAGATAGAAAACTTGTCAATAACAACTTCTGGATCTTCAAAATTTGACTTTGAAAAAGATTCAAACTTGTTAACCGATGAGGTAGGCTTATCAATGTTCTGAGCCCATTCAACGATATAATCAGGGGAAACTCTTAAATTAGCATAAGCCCTGATAGCATCATCTCTATAAGCAAATTTGCAAAACCAAGCCTTATTTAAGTTTGATTTTCTAATTTGGGAGTCATTGTTACCAATCATATGTTCAATTTCACCATAGTGTTCCAAAGAATCCTTTAAATCACTAGATGAAATATTTAACCCATTACACGTAGCAATGTAGAGAGTACGATTGACCTTAGCTGGCTCGCAACGAATAGTTCTACCGTCTAGAGTAGAGTTATGTCCATTTTCTAAAGCCTTTTGAGCATCCTGGTCGTTGGTGTATTGTACAAAGGCGTATGGTCTGTTGGAAGGATCTCTTAAAACTTTAACCAAAGCTAACTCACCCCACTTTTCAAAATGATTCGTGACAGACATGGATAATTGATCATCTGTTAAGCTGGCGGCAAGACTGGCAACAAACACACATGATGAAGGACGACCACGATAAGAACCTTCTTCATTCTCAGAGGAATCAGTAAGAGGAGCGGATTTAATTTCATGCTGAGAGACAACCTTTGATGGTTCTAACGTCTTATTTGGATCATCGTCAACCAAAACCAGAACATTCAGTCCATTAATATCTGGGTCAAAACGTTCATCATTTTCTGGCTCTTCAGTTACTGGGTATTTTGGTGAAAGCATCTGTGAGATCTTGGAAACGTTGGCGGCATCAATAGTTTGGTCTTGATCAGAGTCAGCGACGATTGGATTGTTTTCTGAGCTCATGTTTCAAGAGAGTAGACTTGAAAGAAGTAGTGATACCTTGGAGGGGATTTCGATCTTCTAAGAAATACTGGTAAAGTGAACTATTGGTATTGTGAAATTAAGCGCTGAACTTAAACTTTTACAGCAAAGGATAGAAGAGCAGAGAGATCTTACAAAGTGCTACTATTAGAATCGAATCTTGATAAAGGCAAGTTTGCAAATATGTAGGTTCTAACGATTGAATTATAAGAGAATTGGGTGATGATTCGAAGTTATTCAGTGAAGATCAGGAACAAGTGGGTGGCAAAAAGTGAGTGGTAAAGAGTTTGGTTTTTCATGGCATCCTGAGAATTTCCTAGATAATTATAGAATTTGGAACTTTGTTGACAATGTTATAATATCCCAACAGTTTACCAAAAATTGTCCAAAATCCCTGAAATCGATAGATAAAATTTATAAAATTATAGGATTTTACTCCACAACTGTAAGTCGAGAGTGAATGTATCTTGGCTTAATGCCCACTTAAAAAGGGTAATTTTCGCACCAAAAATTCAAGTTTATATGATAAGTCAAATATCCTTAAATACCATATATTCGGGGCTCACCAACGTACAACTTCGTCTAAAGACTCAGTTTTAACGTAGCTTCGTCCCTACAGTTCCTCTTACTCGTAAGTCGACCCTAAGGTGCGCATAAAATTGAAAAGCGCTCAGGTTGACTCCGGGTTGGTTCAAGGATCCAAGGATCCAGATTCCAAGGTCTAGATTCTAGAAGCTACAACTAGTTTACAAGGACATCCATTTTAATTATTCTTACAACAGTCCTAAAGCCTAAAGTCTGACAATTTGCAAGTTTAGAACTTTAGATGAAAATGTCTCCAAATAAGTGATAATTTAAATATTGAGTCTCAATACTAAAAAGTAAGTTGTAATCACTTCTATACTTCTAGAATCTATGAAGATTAAAAAATCAACCAAAAAAATACCACAGTGTGTTGGAATTTGGTTCTATAAGGAGTAATTTGATCAACCTTACCTCCAGTTTCCAATTTCGGCAGGCAATAATCATGATGGTATTATAAGTATTGTCAGATCACCAGCTGGGCCCGCCGCCCTACTAACCTAAATTTATATTGTAATAGCTTAAAACATCAAGCGTTTCGAAATTATTCAACGAAAGATCTAGTAAGTTGAAACAGGAGCTCTGAGTGAAAACATTTGAACCTCCGCTAAACATATATAATATAAGTTGATGAAGACCCCCAAGAGTACTTGTTTACCATCTAGTTGTGGGTGAGCTGAAACTTGTCTCGTATATGCAGGAAATCAAATTTACAGTCTAGAACTCTACACGAACTTAAATTGACATTGTGAGCTTTGTAACTTGCCAGAATGATGGTATAGAGTAGAAATAATATTTGCATTTTAAATATTTATTTTTACTACATTAGTTCACTATATCTAAATTTCTAATACCACTACGTAAGGTTGTAGTAAAGATTAAAATAATATATTATATGTCGAACATAAGAATTGAATCCATGATTTATCAATTCCATGAATGTTGGGGATGTTAACATTACCATAGATAGAACCCATTATATACTCATCAACCTTAGGTTGAGATCCTAAGATCAACCACATATCCGAATGTGAAGTCGCTACAAGACTCGTCATCAACATTGCAAATTGGAAAGAACTGGCTAACATAATCAACCCTTCCAGAACTAGCAATATTGTTTAATATCTTGTCGTTTACAGTAGATGGGTTTGATATAAATAATAATACTGAACGAGTTACAATATTTAGGGCTTAATTCAGATAAATATTTTAAGCTTTTAAAAGAATAGAGACTCTTGATTTATAAATTCATACTCCATTTGAAACAATAACTGGTTGTTTGTATATAATATGCAAATACCCCCATATTATTGAGCAAATCCGGCCTCAAAACAATTTAAAGCTTATCAATTTGCTTTGATCATCAACTCATTCACCATGACACAAGGATATTCCTTGCTTGATACCAACTGGCAATTGCACTAAACTTTAGATTAATATATAATTGTATAATAATCTTGATGCTGATCCAGGCTAGAAAACCCAATAAAAGTCAAGCCGCTGAAACCATCGATGAATCCAATTTAACGAACAAATTGAAATCTGAAGCCAATGTATATATGAAACTGCATAACACAATCATTGACATCATTAGTTGGTTAAAGATGTCATTTGATTTCTTTGCTCGATATGTAAATCTATAAATCAAATCCCTAATATGATACTCTAAAGTGAACCAACCGAAACAATCGTCATATGTGCATCATAATACTGTATACAACATAAAAATAATCCATCAATCCGCAACAATATCGCCACATCTTAGAACGATCTCTCTTAGCTCTTCATCCTGGGCCCAATTTACCCCAAATCTGACCATAATTTCTTGTATTTGATCACCAATATCAAGGTTTTTCTCCTTCATTCGTCTTACTTTTGTTTCCAACCGTTTTAGTTCCTTAGCTTGAGATATTGGACCCTCGTCTTCTCCATTATCCTTATTCTGAGCTTTAATCAAGGTTCTAATTTCCTCCAAAAGTTGTAGATTTTCCTTTCTAAATTTCTCGATTCCAGAGTCCCATTGATTTGCTTCTTTTTCCTTCTTGACAACTTCTAGTACCAAGTCATCTCGCTCCTTCATCCGATCTTTGATGCTTTGTTCTTTCGAAGAAATACCCTCAACACCATGCACAGATCGCGTAATTGCAGATGTCATCAGGGAAATCTCTTCAACTTTCGGTTTGATTCGAGTCAAGAGAATCTTGATATACTTTATAAGTTCTTCATCTGGTGATAGTGATGGGTCGGTGGTGTATATAGCAAGGACTTCTTGCAATTGTTGAAATGTGTCTATGTTATGGTTCCGAGACTGTCTATATCTTAAGGTGGTGTCTGTACTGTATATGGTAGCTTTGTCGATCGCTTTCCGTACCATGTGATAGACCCGTACTTGATTCTGTTCGTTGGATATATCAGTGACATCGTAATGGGGTATAGATTTGATTGAGAGCGTTGGTACCTTTTTCTTCCTGGTGGACCCTCGAGATTGATCGAGTTCAGAGACTTTTTGGAGTAGAGAACAACTGTTCACTAAATCAAGTGTAGCAGCTAATAGATCTTGGGACATGTTCAAGTATTGGTGATTACACTACCCGGGGGTACAATGGATCGACATAGTAGTGTCATCAATATCTTGTGGATCAAATCAAAATTTGGGGAAATCTGATAACTATATCAACATGCGCGAAATGCAATTGAGGGATAATTGAAAGTTGGATTAACTAAACTCTCGGGTTTCCTGTATTTTCAGTTCCAAATCTACATCTATAGTTCGATCCTTGCAAAATCAATTCCAAATGGCTTCTCAGCAGCAGTCATTTAAATTTCCTAAGATATACAACTTTCCGCCCTTCTTCACTAAACAACCACATGCTCAAACATACGCCTCCCAACTCCAACAATGGATACAACTCATACTAGATTACTCACGTTATAACAGAGTATGGATTATAAATGACAAGGGTGTCCCCCTATCGCAAGGAACCATTGATCAAGACGAGGCCGATCTCATACTCCAAGATAATAGCGCCACAAACATTGTTGAAGATACGAGGAAAAAGGGACTCTTCGTGAATGAAAAGATCAACAGAAGTTTAGACTCCCAGATGATCGAAGAAATCTTACAAGAGCTAATAGTATCAGGAAATGCTTCATATGTCAGTAATAACAAGAAGACAACTCCAAATCCTCTTTACAATTCGAAATCCAAACTTGGATCAAACACTTATTATATCCATTGGAACACTCCATCAGATTGGTCCACCATACTTTTGAATTGGATAGATTCCACTGGTCAATCAGGAACAGTTTTGACATTCTATGAAATTGCATATGGTGATTTCAGTACAGGACAGGAATTTTATGGGATTCATCCTGATGTTTTGGAGATGGCTGTTAACGTTTTGGTTCAAGATGGTCGTGCCAAGTTTTTGAAGGATGAGGATGGGAAGGTGGCTGGTGTTAAGATTCAGTGATTTATTTAGTAGCTAGCCTGTGGTACTATGAAATTGATGTGAATTATTAACTATATTAATTTTTTTTATTCTTTGACTTATCTGATTTGATCATTGTAGCTTGAATACTTGAAAGTTTATACTACTACTTTGATCCAACATATCAGTTTTATGGTTCAGTCACGTGTTCTTAATACAGGGTCAGGCAATATCCGTCCCCGCATGTGAGAATTATTTCTTTTTCGATGAGCATCTTCTCTCTGAAATTTGAATGTTCTTTTTTTTTCGCGTTTTGGTGTTTTCTGTTAAAAAGAAAGAAGAAAATTTTTACAAACTACTTGCAAACCAATCCCTCACACACCCATAACATGTAAAAGATTTCCTTTACTTTCTTCCCGTTGAGTTGTTGGAACTATTTGTTTTACCAAAAATCAAGGGCAAAAACAAATATACGAATTGTTTTCTATCATCTTTCTTTTCCTTTAAATTCTTAACTAATAAAATTCAATAAAATGAAGTACGTTGTCGTTTCTGGTGGTGTTATTTCTGGTATCGGTAAGGGTGTGTTAGCCTCCTCCACTGGTTTGCTTTTGAAAACTTTAGGTTTACGTGTCACTTCCATCAAGATTGATCCATACATGAACATCGATGCTGGTACCATGTCTCCTTTGGAACACGGTGAAGTCTTCGTCTTGAACGATGGTGGTGAATCCGATTTGGACTTGGGTAACTACGAACGTTACTTGAATGTCACGTTGACCAAGGACCACAACATCACCACTGGTAAGATCTACTCCCAGGTCATTGAAAGAGAAAGAAGAGGTGACTACTTAGGTAAGACTGTCCAAGTTGTCCCACACGTCACCAACGCCATCCAAGACTGGATTGAACGTGTTGCCAGAGTCCCAGTTGACGAATCTGGTTTAGAACCAGACGTCTGTATCATTGAATTAGGTGGTACTGTGGGTGACATTGAGTCTGCTCCTTTCGTCGAAGCCTTAAGACAATTCCAATTCCGTGTTGGCCACGAAAACTTTGCCCTTTGTCATGTTTCTTTAGTCCCAGTCATCCATGGTGAACAAAAGACAAAGCCAACTCAAGCCGCCATCAAGGACTTGAGATCTCTTGGTTTGACTCCAGACATTATTGCCTGTCGTTGTTCTGATAAGTTGGAATTACCAACTATTGAAAAGATCTCCATGTTCTGTCACGTTGGTCCAAACCAAGTTCTTGCCATCCATGACTTGAACTCCACTTACCACGTTCCATTGTTGTTGGTTGAGCAAAAGATGTTGAAGTACTTATCTGAAAGACTCTCTTTCAAGGATATCAACATCACAGCTGAATCCAAGACTGCTGGTGAAGACTTGTTGAACAGATGGAAGGCCTTGACCACTTCCTACGACCGTTCTTTCGAAACTGTCAAGATTGCCCTTGTTGGTAAGTACACCCACTTGAAGGACTCCTACTTGTCTGTCATCAAGGCCTTAGAGCACTCCTCCATGAGAGTACGTCGTCGTTTGGAAATCATCTGGGTGGAAGCTTCCGACTTGGAACCAGAATCCCAATTCAATGAAGATAAGGTCAAGTTCCACAAGGCTTGGCACTCATTGTGTTGTGCCGATGGTATCTTAGTTCCAGGTGGTTTTGGTACCAGAGGTACAGAAGGTATGATGTCTGCTGCCAAATGGGCCCGTGAAAACAACATTCCATTCTTGGGTGTCTGTTTAGGTTTCCAAATCTCTGTCATTGAATTCGTTCGTTCTGTCGTTGGTATTCCAAACGCCACATCTGAAGAATTCAACCCAGATTCTCCAAAGGATACCCATGCCGTTGTCTACATGCCAGAAATCGACAAGTCCATGTTAGGTGGTACCATGAGATTAGGTTTACGTGCCTCCGTTTTCCAATCTGACAACAATTCCAAGATCAGAAAGTTGTATGGTAACGAAGAACAAATCATGGAAAGACACAGACACAGATATGAAATCAACCCAGAAATGATTGACCGTATCGAAGCCCACGGTATGAAGTTCGTCGCCAAGGATGACCAAGGTGAACGTATGGAAATCTACGAATTGGAAAAGCATCCTTTCTACGTTGCTACCCAATACCACCCAGAATACCTATCCAAGGTCTTAGACCCATCTAAGCCATTCTTAGGTTTGGTTGCTGCTGCTGCCGGTGTCTTGGACAAGGTTTTAGACGGCACTGACTTTGCTGCTGAAAAGGCTGATTTCTAAGAAGTCGATTTGGATTTTGATAACGCATTGTTTTGTGTCTTTGTTGTTGCATGGATTCCATTCTTTTACTGGATGGACTCTTTTTTTTGAGCCAGACTCTTGTCTTTTTGCTCTTATTTTTGTTTGTACTTACTGGTGTTTAGGCATTTGTATATTATTCAGTTTTTACTAGCCACTCTATTCATTCTCATTATAATTTAATTTGCATACGTTTTTGACTTCATGATATATACACTTCGCAGTAGACAAGTATTCTTACAGAGTACGGCTCAGACGACTGGGATTTAGCAAAGAGGAAATTGACTTGTTCAGAGACATAAAGCAGACTTTATTAAAATGAGAAATGAAAAAAATAAATTACTAAACACATGACAAACGTTAACGAAATTTTAATTAATGAGTTATCTATAATCTGCACCACTCCTCCAACTTCGACGATAAAGCCACAGGACATAAAGGAATATAGACCAAATTGTAGGGGGTGGGGGGGAAATTAGAAATTAGAACAGAGCACAAAGTCTAAGGAAACCCCTTACATAATAATGGATTCCTTTTCAACATTGGCAGAAATGGACTTGTGTGGCAAGACCTTACCACCGTTGACGTAGACTTCGTCCTTGACTTGGACATCGTCACCCAAGACAGTGATACCGTCTAATCTGGCCCATTGACCAATGACGTTGTTCCAACCAACAATGGTGTTCTTGACCCAGGCGTGGGCGTTGATGGAGGAGTTGGCTAAGACGACAGCGTTCTGGATTCTGACACCTGGACCAATGGTGACGTTTGGACCTAAAACAACGTTTGGACCAACCTTGGCACCTTCACCAATAGTGGCAGTTGGGTCGACTAAGACGTTACCAATAACGTGCTTGTCCTTGGATAAGGATTCTGGGTTCTTCTTGGCAACAGAGTTCAAGTACAAAGTGGTACCAGCTAAGAAGTCCTTTGGTTGACCAACATCCATCCAGAAACCTTCCAAGTCGAAGGAGTATAAGGACTTTTGTTCAACTAAGATTGGGAAGGTTTCCTTTTCAATAGAAGTTGGCTTCATTTCAATCAAGTCAATGACTTCTGGGTTCAAGATGTATAAACCAGCGTTGATTCTGTTACCGACGAATTCGACTGGCTTTTCAACGAATCTGTCAATTAAGTTTGGAGTGGCAATGTCGTGAACAATGACACCGTACTTGGATGGTTCGTCAACCTTGGTAGCGACAATGGTACCCTTACCACCGTGGGCTTGGTGGAACTTGACCAATTCTTCAAATGGGTAGTCACAGATGACATCGGAGTTCAAGACGAAGAAAGGGGAGTCGTCCTTCTTCAAGACTTCTTCAGCTAACTTCAATGGACCGGCAGTACCTAATGGTTCCTTTTCAACAGAGAAAGTGATGGAAACACCGTATTCAGCTTCGTACTTTTGTAAGGTAGAAACCATGACTTCTGGTCTGTAGTTGACAGCTAAGACAATATCAGTGACACCGGCCTTGGCTAAGGCTTCGATTTGATGTAAGATCATTGGTCTGTTGGCAAATTCGACCAATGGCTTTGGAGTAGTCAAAGTTAATGGTCTTAATCTGGTACCGTAACCACCGACAAGAATTAAACCTTTCATTATGTGCTATGTGTAGATATTTGTTGTGAAAATGAGCTGAATTAGTCTCAAAGAGCTAAATAGTTGACCATTTCCTGTGTCTGTGTGCCTTCATGAGGGATGTGTTTATCAAATTCTCATGGAAATCCATGTTTATATATGACTTTTCCACCACGTCCAACTTTGTGAAGAAAAGCTGCAGTAGTACGCGACCGGGCCTCTGCCAAAAATATACTTGACACGTCGCATCTGTCAACAATATTAATATGGTTGAACTTTCGTGTTCCAAGCACCAAGATTCGTTCGTGCCGCGGTCCTGTAGGCACTCTTTTTGGCGGGCAGAGGTGCTGGCCAGTGGCCAGACCAAGAAAAAGAATTGGAGTCTACTTATATATATCTAGGACTAGGAGTCTAGGACCCGTTCAAACTTCAGTTTGAAAATTAATTGAGTCCCTAGCCTGATCTGGTCTAAACAGGAATTTAGATGTACGGCTGAGGTAATACCGACATTCTGTACTGTGTGAAGAACGTGCATTTTTTGTGGAACAGTAAATTCTTCAAACAAAAAAATGCAAGATATGATTTTATCGAAATTCACAGGCCTATAAACGTATGAGGGCCCAAGGAGAATGTTAACCACTTGTTAGGTTCTACATGCCATAGTTTTTTCCAACACACTATTAAGAAGTTCTTGTTTTAATGTTTTACATCTCTTAAGATTCACTAATCAAAAAATTATGAAAAACATTTCACGGATAAAATCAATTGCAAACTTATGCATGGTTGCGTAAAGGGAACGGAAAAAGTGATCTTATTTTCCAAATCTGGAGTTTTCGAAGAATTACCCTTCCGGATTCAGAAATGGAATGATGAAGTTTCCAAATTAGGTTGGTGCTCCAATAGTCTTAGCTAAAAATAATTAGCCAAGTTAGACTGTTGATCACGTGGTTTTTTGATACAGTTCAAAAATAGATCAATTGAAAATCAACCTATAGACAAATAAAATATGACGTAGCATAAGCTTTAAGTATCCTATATGTTATTCTAAAGATAATACTATGTTTATAATGTTTATTAACTTCATTTTTCAAATATGATCATTGATTGTTTGATTGTTTGGGCTCCTGGCCCTTTTACATTGTTTAATAAATAAAATAGAAATTAGAGAATCGTTCTTGGTAAGAGAAGAACCACATCTGGTATGTGGTTATCAAGTACCTATAAATTTGGAGTTTTAAAGGAGCTAAAACCAGGTTCCTAGTACCTACCCTTTGCCAATCGAGACTCGCATCTAAAATCTGGTGACGTTTTTACTTGTATCACAATATCACTTAGGTACCTTAAAAGGAATATAATACATTTCCGCTTCTTAGTAACTCAGACTAAATACATATTTATTTGTATATCTATTCCTTTTGGAACTTCCAGTTCTTACCCTCAAAAGAAGCATAACAGGCAAACTCGTTACTCAAACCATTGGCATGTTCAGGATGGAAATCAGTGATTTGTGTGTCTGGGTAAACCCTCTTGATAATATCTCTCATTCTTTCACCAGTACAAGACATTAATCTGTATCTCTTGACACCAAAGGAAGTTAATGATTCCTTATCATCAGATAACAAAGCATGGGCAGATTCACTACTCTTACGTTGACACTCTTCTTCAAGGAATGGAGGATCGATTAATAGTCTATTGACTTTACCCTTTAATTCAGGAAGGAAATCTAATGGGTTATTGTAATCGTAGAAGCCAAATTTGCTTCTTGCCAAAGCTGCAAATCTCTTGTCGAATTCTAATAAATAAATATTCTTGGTTGGTAATTTGGATTGGTCTTTTCTCTTGATTGCTGCATAAACAGATGGAGCACTGGCAATACAAATAACAGTCTCTTCGTCGGCACCATCTAGAAGTTCATCAGCTAGAATATCAGCTGTCTTATCACTGTACTGTATGTCATGATATTAATGTTAGTATGCTAAAGATCGGAAATACTATAATGTTGTGGGAAATCAAAAAAAAGAAACAGTATACGTACCCAGAACTGAGATAGTTGCCAATCTTCCTGGAATAAATCCATGCCCTTTTCAGCAATCAAAGCATCATGTTCTTCATTGTTGGCATCATCGAATCTCTCCTCGGCCTCTTTTTGTAATCTATCGAACTCTTCTTGACGGGCTGCTGCTTCGTTCTTGAACTCCATTAATGCGGCTAAGGTGCTAGCAGATAAAGAACTGTTTTGAGCGAAGTTAGAATTCGAATTCTGAGCTGGGAGTTTCTTGCTTAAGTTTTCATGGTACTTACATTTCTTCGTCGTCACTCATTATGTTTCTATGTGATTTATATGGTGGTCACTCGTCAATAAATATAATTGAAATGATTATGTGCCACTTTTAACCTTTGATCTTCCTAAATCTTCCTGTTTTTTTTTTCCAATTTGCACTGATGCGAAATTTCTAGAGTGGACTTTCTCAGTTTCTCTAAATTGATCAGTATGTTGTCAAGCACGAAACGAGAGAAACAGAATGATAACTGCACTAAATTCTAACATAGGTTCTACCTTTAAATTCTATTCTATCACACTCCATATGTGGCGTTTCCTGGCCATATGGGATAGGGGAGAGAATACCTCGATAAACTACCAACTTGTTCCTGGTTTCAAACAACTGTAAAGAATGATGACTCTCAGAGACTATATGTATTAAATACAATGAAATATATCGATTTAAATCCGGAATTATTCTTACTCGCCATTCCTTCTTTCGAAAAGTAAGTGTGATTGAGAGTGGCAATTGTCAATTTATATATCTAGTACTACGTCTACGTTGTGTTGTGGGCTTTAACTTTGATGGATCTAAAGCCGGGTAAGCTATGACTTTTGCGAAAAATTTGGCGTTAACCTAGATGAAAATTTCGCGAGCTAAAGACTGTTGGCAGTTTGTTTGTTTGTTTGTTTACAATTGATTATTGGCCCCGCCATCAAAAGGTTCTGCATCTCTGTTGTACATACAAAAACACGAAGGAACCAAGTCTTGTCACACAACTACTCCAAGAACAGCCAATATCCATATTATTACAGACAGCACTCTTTATTGCTTGCAGACCATCAACAGCATTGTATTCGACTGTTCCCTAGACATTTTGATCTATCTTCCCTCTGATATTTTGAAGAAGAATCTTACTGATTACCATCATAATTTTTCAAGCCTCAGAAGGAGGACATTCAATTTACCAGCAGTCGCTTTATCTCCCAAGGAAATCCACGCAAACTTCCTGCAGAAAACATGCTTGATAGTACAGTAAATAAGAAGATGGAAAAGTCGTTTGGCAGGGTGTACTCAGCTACATATTCTGGTGTTGATGTCTACGAACTCATAGACACCACAGGCTCTATTATGAGAAGAAAGAACGATGGCTGGGTGAACGCCACACATATTCTTAAGGCGGCTAACTTCCCAAAGGCTAAAAGAACAAGGATCTTAGAAAAGGATGTTCAGACTGGCACACATGAGAAAGTTCAAGGTGGTTATGGTAAGTATCAAGGGACATGGGTTCCATTACAAACTGCCAAGGACTTGGCGAATGAGTTTGGGGTTCACGATAGATTAATTCCATTGTTTGAAACAGTAAGGAGCAATGGTGCCAGTTCTCCTCCACCGGCCCCAAAGCATCACCATGCCTCCAAAAATGTATCGGTCTCTGAGAAACCTGTTAAGGCTAAGAAAGCTGTCAGTATGCCAAATCTCAACAACAGCACTCCTGAACTTGGATCTTTCACAGAAAGTGCATCTCTTAAGAAAAGAGGCAGGCCCAAGAGATCTGAGCCCGTACAGAAAAAGAGAATACTGAAGGCTACTAAGTCATCATCCTCCGCTCACAAAGATAGCACTATCATGGAAGTTGACACTGACGATCAAGAGCAGGACTCTAAGACCAGAGATATCGTGGCAAACAATGACCAGAATGATGATCAGAGCACTGACAGAGATCTAAAACCTGGTGAACAGGAAGAAGATGATTATGGTGACAATGATTTTGAAAGAGACGTTTATGGAAGAGACATCAACGTCAATGATGGTGTATCCAGCGACATCGATAGGGGATATGCACCATTTGACTCACATATCATCAACACTTCATCACCTAGTGAGTTCTTATCTGATAGTGATTTGATGCATGCCATGAAATCACCAAATTCTCAGAGACGACATAAAGCTCTCCTAGACAGTCAAAGACGTATGATAGACAGGTTGAAAGACAACTTTGATTACACTGGCGACTATAACATTGATGACACGATAATAGACAATGAACAGAAATGGTACGATTCCAACGCAGAATATATCCAAAGATTGTTGGACTACTTTATGAGTGATGACGAAGAATCAGAATCAACACTACCCGATTTCTTACTTAACCCACCAAAGTCGCTGCCTATAGATCAAGTTTTGGACGAAGAGGGTAATACTATCTTTCACTGGACTTGCGCCATGGGGGCTGCATTGGCCGCTGACGCTTTTATCAAGTTGGGAGCTAACTATAGATCAGTCAACAAAGAAGGCGAAACCTCCCTAATGAGAACTGTCCACTTTGTCAACGCCTATGAGAAACGAACATTTCCAGGATTACTAGAGTTGTTATCTGAGAACATATTTGAGCTTGATTCCAATCATAGAACCATTTTGCACCACATAGCTATTGCAGCTGACTCCAACATCAGGGTCACTTCGGCTCTTTACTACATGGAGATACTTCTTGCCAAGATAAGGGAATCTCAAACACCACAGAGATTTTCCAATTATTTGAATTTGCAAGATGTCAATGGCAACACTGCTTTGCATATCTGTGCAAAAAATGCTAACAAGAAGTGCATCAAATTGTTAGTAAGATACAAAGCTTTGCCAAACATCAAGAACAACAATGGTTATGTTGCCTCAGAAATGTTATTGGGGTCAGAAAATGCTACACCAAGGGTCCGTGAAAGATATAATCATCTTTTGAGAATCAACAGGCTGGAAGAACAAAGATTATCACAGAAGGCTATCAGGCATGAAGTTGAAGAGTCTGAGGAGGAAAGCATCAGACTCGCCCATGCCCATTATTCAGAAACTGCCATCGAAGCATCTCAAAATCTTTCCAAAGTTTTCATAAGTTCTTTGACTAATCTTTCCAGTGCATTTGATCACGAGGCTGAAAACAAAGATCTAGCAATCATGTCAATTGAGGAAAGTTTGAAGAGATTGGAAGCAGAACTTGAACAGGAAAGGAAACAACTATCAAAATCTTTGAAGCAGAAATATAACTCAGATGAGTTTGACACAACCCAACTTGATTACAAACTCACAGAGGAATCCAAATTAGTAGAGGATGCTGAGCAGAAACTTATGAATCTTCTAGAAAAAACACAGCGCTCAAACTTGCTGGATCTTGTGCGTGTATATGAAGGGGACTCTGTGGATAAGTCTGCATTGGATACAACGGAGGAAAGGACTAAAAAGGCAACAACTCTTCAGGATCTACAGACTAAAAGAAGAAATTCTATAAAAGAATTGGTTAAATTACACTCTGGTTCTGGCGATTCGTTCATAAAGATGCAGAAATATATTAAGTTGATTTCTTTTAGTGCTGGTATGGATGCTCATGACGTGGTGGACAATATTGATCAGTTATTGGAACAATTAAAAGAAGAGGATGATTAGGGGTGCAAAAAAGAGGGAAACCTGGAAGCGGCATGACTTGTCTCTATTGCTTTTAGAATAAGTTCAATAAAATTTGAAGGTGTTGTTTAATGTTGAGGAAATGGAAACTACAATGCATATTTATTTTAATCTAGCACCATATCAGAAATATTAGTTGTATTGATGTTTAATTATTCTAGCACCTCGTTTTTAAATGATCGAATGGTGTATTAATTTGAGACCTAAAATCTTCCTGGAACTGTTAGATAAATATAGTAAATTTCAAGATGATTTTGTTGGACTGATGATACATTTATGGGTTCAAATTCAAGTAAGTCATTATTGTTTTATTCCACATCTGCAACTGATTCCACTTCGTGAACTCTATCATTTTTAATAAGTGGAACGAAGAAACGATTTTTAATTCCCCCGATTGATATTTTAACAAGTGTAAACGATTACTATCAGCTGAATCATAAAAAGATTGGGTCACATACTAAACAGATCAAGTTTCCTTAGTTTTCTAAATTATAATAATAGACCTCTGACTCCATTACTTCATTTCTTCATTTTTTTTTTTTTTTCACCTTCTGGTTAGGTATCAGGAAATCAGTTTAGTAGAGTCGTAGAAGCCTTTACCCTTCTGCCTTCTATCTAAAGACGAATTATTAATTCAATTATATAATAAATTACTCGGCTTGAAGTACTGCAGAAACCGAAATTCAATGTTTCGAGAACCCTAAGATGGGAAACTAAGTCACATGACCTGCAGCTCACCCCTTGAATCCTACTAATCCGCCAGTCATTATTTTAAATAAAAACGTCCGAGATAGTTTAGTGGCTAGAATCTCCGTTTGTCGCATGGTGGACCGGGGTTCGATTCCCCGTCTCGGAGTTTAAATTTTTGTAGATCAGGACATGAATTCCAATATACTATGTGATTCTGCAATTTATGCCTACGGCTGGGTAATACTATGTCTGTATACGCAGCAACACATTGCAGTTGAATCCCCGAAAACTCGTCAGCTCAATACAAGAACATCAAATAATAACTTATAAAACATTTAATTTGCTTAATACCATATTTTGATCTCAAAAATTATTTCAAAATCCCTTTCCAGAGATTTCTTCATTTTGTTCAAATATCTTTCAAGGTAAATATTCGGTAGAGTCAACCAAGTCTCAATTCTTCACGCGAGCCAACATTAAAAATCATGGAAAGTCTTGAAAAAAAACTTTGTGCCCTCAACTGCAAGCTTTCAAAAAAATTGGAGCGTTTGGAAATTGCACAATTATTTGTGGCCTTCTGGAGGCCCGAAATAGCCCTAATTTCACACCTTTTCCTTGATTTCAAGGAAGGTAGGGCCGCTGCGGCTTAGCAGGCCCGACTGATGAGTAAGAGGAACTGTAGGGACGAAGCTACGTTAAAACTGGGTCTTTAGACGAAGTTGTACGTTGGTGAGCCCGGAATATATGGTATTTAAGGATATTTGACTTATTTCTATATAAACTTGAATTTTTGGTGCGAAAATTACCCTTTTTAAGTGGGCATTGAGCCAAGATACATTCACTCAAAAAATTGGTTACAGAAAAAAACTGCGCTGGCCCGGAGTCGAACCGGGGGCTCAAAGATGGCAACTTTGAATTTTACCGCTAAACCACCAGCGCTTGTTTTTGAGCTGTGAAGAATCAGCCAAACCAGTCAGGTGACCTTAGATTCTTTACAGTTCGTAAACCCTCTTTTGAAAATGCCTGGATGGTAAAGGATGAAAATTCTATTGAATCGATGTCGGTGGGGAAGCAGTACTGGAGAACACTGTGGAAGGTGCTATACCGAGTACAAATACCCTACCCTGGAATCTTAGAAGCGCTGCATAGGTTCCATCTGGGACATTATGATCATCATGCATTTAAATTGCCAAGAATGGTCAAACCCGACAAAACCAATCTCAATGATCCACTATGCTGCCTTTGCCATAGAACAAGGGAGACGTTCCAACATCTCTTTCAGTTCTGTGAAGTATCACAATACTTATGGAAGGTAGTCATCAAAGAGGACCCAACGGTGTCTGATATCCAGGTATCAGATATATATTTCCCGGTGAAAGAAGCTCCAGAAGCGCTGTTTGACCTTAAGTCATTTGTGGAAATCTTGTGGTCTGTGAGGATTGCTAGAAGATACAGTTTGAAGCTGTGGCCGGATTTTTGGGTGGAAGGTTTGAAGGATGTACTTCATACACATTACCAGATGAAGAACTACTACAGAGAAATGATGAAAAGAATTAGAAGGATATGAGGACTGGGTATCCGGATGTATCGCCATTCCTAGACAGAGAAACTAGAGAGTAAACTGTTTCGTCAGTTTGAGAGGTTCTTCACAAGTTATTTGATTAAGGTTTATTCAAATAAGCACACGGTAAAAGTTAATAATTCGGGTGGAATCAATATGAATTAATGAGGGTTCTAATGGTCTTGTTCTTACAGGGGTGTTAGTGGTTTCATAATTGTCCAACACTAAGCAATCAGAGGCAATTGTTCATGAAATATCAACATAAAGATATGACCCAGTTGTTACTAAACTATGTCTTTGACGAGAAGGAAACTGAATCGAAGGCTGTTGAAGTTTAAGACATGAAGATAGATGATTTACTGCTTATGATAAGATTCTCATGGTTGATTGAAGAAGAGGTGATCTTTTAATTATTATTTGAATGAATAAAATTATATTGTTAATAAAAAAAAGAAGAACAGCTGATAATTTTGAAATCAGATTGATATTTAACGGCATAGAAGAATATGGAAGGTTTCTTACTTCTTTAAGATTACAGGTGAACATTCAATAGATAATTGAAATCCATTGATTGCTCTTATATGAATGTTGAGTTTGGCAACTTAAATTTGAAAATTTCAAGCTAAGAAGTTTGAAATGATGAAATATTTGGAAACGTTGAATTGGAAGTTTGGTGGTATTTATAGAATTTATCAGTTAAATTAGATTTATGTGTTATTAGTAATTTTTATATATTTTAATTGAAACGTTTATTGAAAAAAAAAATGCATTTGACCATTTATTTTCACCCGACCTCGTCCAAAAAATATTCCGGCGAATTGATTCACCTGACCATCTTTTTCTACCCGAGGATTTAATGTCACCCGATAGAAAATTTTCACCCCAGGATTCAGCACCACCCGATCATACGTTTATGACCCGAGAGATCAAATCACCCAACCAAACCTTTATCGTGTGGACTCTGGGTAGGGTTTAACCTCTAATTAGGAATCATTTCGTTTCTACTGCTCTTTGCTTTCTAGTTGTACGAGTTCTCTAATAAACTGTGGATTCTTTTCGTCAATTTTGAAGAATTTCAGGTGATTTGATAATAGAAGAGATCCCATTGATGGTAGCTATTGTTGTAGAAGTTTCAGGAAAGCTCTTTATGTGGTTAGAAATAGATCTTTGGATACTGTTGGTCAGGGTTTGAATAGGGTTTTCTAAATTTCTTCAGAATGTTCCGTCGGAGGAAAGATCTTTGATCTTCGAATGGAGATCTAAATGGAACAAATGGTATATTGTTAAGGTTTATTTTTTTTTTTTTTAGGTTATGATAGACATTTCAAATTGTATGCTTATAATAATAAGATTGGAATCTTGGATACTCATAAACCACTGTCTGCCAAAATGTAGCGGCTTGTCAGTAGATTAGATCACACATCCACATCACACACCAAATGATTAATAAATCAACTTCCTGAAATTCTCAACATTTCCCACAATCAAATCACTTAATGATTCAAAGGAATGGCCTTGGTTCTTGAATTTCTATAGGTCAGTCATAGAAGCAGTGCTTTTGGCATCTCAAGCACCTAACATTGATGATCTTCTGATCTTCCTAGTCAATATTTATCTCCAATAGAAAACTAATTTGGTGTACACAAAAAACGGCCGAAACCTGATCAGCGTCATCAATCTTGTCCAAAAAGATGGAATACTCTCAGAATCCCTTCACTTGGAATCAAACTAAAAAGATTATTAAGGAAAATAGGCTGGGTGAATTTAAGAGATCTCAGAAAGAACTTTCAAAGTATCGCCAGTACAGATTCCAACTCAAAGAACAAGGAATACCATCACTTAACAAACTACTCTCTGATGAATTAGGCTGGGTTAAAGTTGATAACCACTACAACATAGTATCACCAACAATATATCCACTTTCCAACTCAGACAAACTATTCAATCATCCTGGTGATATCAAAATCACCTTAAACAAATTCCCATACTATTTTACAAACGACATCGTTCATTTATTAGTATGGACCAAGATTCCTATACCGAACGATCCAAATTCTCCGATCGGTGATATTTCATCACAAACAAGGCAGCTAATAGACACCTTCTTAACTAGACAGTTTGTTACCACTTATGGGATCGATAAGGATGATATATTATGGTTTAGAAATTGGTCAGAGTTACAAAGTATCAAAGAGTTTAGCCACATTCACATCCTCATTAAAAACTTATCTCAAGAGAATTTGAGCAAAATACTGGATCCAAATGAAAAGCCTGTTGCACTGAAGAATCAAGGCTATTTTCACTTGAAGTCTAGATTATAGGGATCTTTGGGTAGATCTGTTATATCCACTATGTTTGTGCCCATTTTGGTTTAGGTAAGTGTGTATGACATAAGTGTGTTGTATTCATGTGTTAAGGCTTATCCTAAGAGTATGTTCTCTCCACTTAGTGTGGATTGTCCTCATTGTATATGTAACTATATCACCTGTAGGTGTTGGTAATATGTCAGGTTTATGCTTGATCGTAGATATTCTCTAGTATGCTAAACACCTGAATGTTCTGGTAAGTGCAATATCAAATACACCCACTGCTAGTCCTGATTGTATCTACAGTCACGATTCATACAGAAAATATATAGGAAATTTGGATATTTACTCTAAACTAGTAAAATTATAGTGAAGTTGTGTTTTTAACAGAAATCAGTAAAAAACAATGAAAACTGCCCTAAATTCAAAAAAATTGCCCGACGTGGGGCTCGAACCCACAGCCTTGAGATTACTTTAGACTGAGACTAAAATCTCCTACCTAAGAGTCTCACGCGCTACCGATTGCGCCAGCCAGGCTACTGTTGTGGTACCTTTTTCAAGCTGTTTGACCAACTCCCTCAGTTTAACCAACTAAAATTTGAAAATCTCAAGTTAAGAAGTTTGAAATGTTGAAAATTTTGGAAATGTTATTAAATTGGAGGTTTGTTTGTCTTTATAGAAGTTATCAACTAAATTAGGTATATGTGTTATTAGTTTTATATAATATTATAATTGAAACGTTTATTGAAAAAAAAATCTTAGTTCAAAAAGAGCTTCTTGGTATTTTCACATCGTGCCCACGGAGGGTTCTAGTCAGGTCACAGAAGAGAATTAAGGGGGCTGAAAGGTTTCATAGGTGGCCCAGCCAGGTACAGTAAGAGGTCAATGTTTTCAAGTATCTCCAGCCGGAAAGAAGAAGACTGTCCAAGGAGACAGAGAGGTGTAACCGGTAGCAATGCGGGAAAAAGCCCATCAGATCAGACTTGCTGCTAAGAGAGGTATAATTTGGCTACGATATAGAATAGGAAGGAAATTGGAAAGTAGATTAGGTGCAAATCATGTATAAAAATGAAATTGATATGAAATGTTACTCTGCAAAGAAAAATCGTTTATTGAAAACAACATATCGTTTAAGTTGATATGTACGATCTGATCGTAAAAAAACGTTTTGTTCTAAAATATAGTATGAGCTAAATAAGGCCTAAGAGCGGAATCTTAACTGTATTTATACCAAGGTGTTCATGGGCATGTAACAGTGGGGATAATCATGTCATTAGCAATCATCCTATGCCTTAGTTTCTGATATCCCATACGGGGTTACACTAAAGCATAAGATTCACATGACCTAACCAAACTCATATTAGACTTAATATCCCGTTACTATCCCCATATTACGGCTTTTTACTTTTGAATAGCTCTAGTATTAATGATCATTCAGTAAATATCAAATCAATGCTGTGGTTGTAATTCATAAATATTCCGAAACTGGATTACAATGTAGAGGCTTTTCACATCTTGGTTTTTTTTCACCCGAAAGTGTATTGTGAGAATGCTCACCCGAAGAAACACACCCACTGAAGACTTTGTCCACCACAAACTTCATGCTTATCTTTTTAAGCTTGGAACGATAGAATATTTCTGAGGTGATTCGATTACTGAAGTTATTTTGAAAATCGGAGGTTTTGAAAATGGTTGTACTTACACCAGCTCCTTGGTTTTGTTGAAGATCTGATCTTATCTTTGGGTAACTTACTCATGATTTTGGTTCTTCATAGAGACAATAATCAGTCTCTCAGCTCTATTTGCGGTGGATACTTATCCAATTAATTAAAATATTTAGATATCTTCCTGCACTTTAGTGGATTCATGGTACATGGCCAAAGTTTTCTTTTCAATTTTTAAACCGAATTGCAAAAGGTAACTTAAACTATTTATAATATTGTTTCATCGATGTCACTAGAAAAATGATATATATATACTCAGTATATAAATATATTTAAATTATATTCTATGTAAAATTAACATATATAAATATTTTAATGTTATATTATAAAATTTAAAATTAAAAATTTAATACATGTGTGGATCAAGTTACAATATATAAATTATTAAAATTTAAATAATATCATATAAAAATTATTAATTTATATTTTTTAATAAATTATAAGGATCACGAGAGCGAAACGAGTGAATATCTTGTATAATATATATATTATTGTGTTGCACCCTCTCCTGGTCTGGTGTTGTGATTTGACATCGCTCTTGTGTATTCGTCTATGTATGCCTTGTGTGTCTCGGGTGCTATGTCCTCAGTGTCTATGTGTGTGCTTGTCCTCTGTGAGTCCTCTCACCTTCTCAATTACTATACTTTACTTGAGTACCGTGTGTGTTGTCTATATATGTATGAAGGGATGAAGAGTTTTCACCCTGGATGTCGTCAGGATATTCTCGCTTACTACTCTCGCACGCGACGCCCTGTTAGGGTGCAAGCACAATTATAATAACAAATTACAAATATTTATAATTAGTATTCTAATTATTTCATAATAAACCATATTGTAGTACCATCTAGGTATCAGCTCCAAGTTACGAGATACTATGCTAGAAACAATTTACTACGATATATCACAATCAAGTAGCAGATCAGCTTAGGTTGCACCTCTAAAGTGGACAGGTGAAACCCCATTTTTCCTAGTCGGTATTGATAATTGTCTCAAAATAAGTATTTTTTGAAATTTCTTACTGATCCTTAGGTTCAAATGTACAAAACGATGAAGATATTGCGGAGTTAATTCTCTGTTTTCCCAACTTTGATTTTAAAATAGAGTGCACCATAATGAATAATTATTTTAATCTAGATTCTAATCGTTAACTAAATCATCAAACCTTACAGAATGGTCCCTTTAAAAAGCGTGTATCTATGGTAACAGTGGACGAAATTATTTATTAGTTTCTTTAAAGCCTGTACTGACACCCCATTCTGGTGTAGGTAGGTGTATAAGACGTGAGTGTGTATTCATGTGTTAAGGCTTATCCTAAGAGTATGTTCTCTCCACTTAGTGTGGATTGTCCTCATTGTATATGTAACTATATCACCTGTAGGTGTTGGTAATATGTCAGGTTTATGCTTGGTCGTAGATATTTTGCAGTATGCTAAACACCTGAACATCACTCATGCTCTGGCCAGTGCAACATCAACTACAAAGCTACTTTAAGTTCTTAAAACTCATTAGCGACTTGTAATCTATCTAATTTTTGATCTACAGAAATATCTTTGAAGTTTGTCCTGTATAAATAGTTTTATTTTGTACTTTATGACACAAAATCAAAAAGGAGACGCTTTTTTTAATTGACACACCCCAAAGTCTAAAGCCGGTAAGAGGAATAATTATCTATTGGATTTTGTGTACAAAGTCAGAACTAACACCATATGTTTTTAGGAACCGTTTTCCTTCTTAAAAATGAAATGAGTATTCCAAAATCTTGTAAAAAACATAACTCTGGGTTTACAAAAATCAAATTGTATCATCTTGATCTTGATAATGTTTCACCACCCACTTACCTCTACAAAAATAGATAAACAATACTACTACCACTACTGCTACTACCATTTAGATCATCAACCTTGATTCAGTTTGATCCTTGATCCTCCATAAGACTATCCAACCTTCGTCTGAAAACTCACCTCTTATTAAACAAATATCAAATGTTATCCAAATCTGCTCTCATTGCTTTAAGTTTGTTCACCTCCAAGGCCTTCGCCACTCCATATGACGTATTAGTTTCATCCATTGAATCCACAGAATTTGGTGCTTACGTCAACCCAAATCCAAAGAATATCTGTGAAGGTGAAGAGTTGGAAACTTTGACCGCTTGTGCTAGTGAGGTTTTAAGCAAATTGGATGAATGTAAGCCAGATGATTTGGCTTGTGAATGTTGTGCTTTGCAAAGCATGAAACGTGACTGTTATGGCTTATGTCCAAACACTGCTTCTGGTAACTTCTTGGCTGTATTATACGACGACTGTGAAACCATGAACGATATCAATGCTTGTAATTTACCTTTCAAGAAGCATGATACACATGTTGCAATGTTCTTAAGACCTAACTCCAGAGTACCAGTCGAAGAAAGGGAGCCTGATTTTGTGATTAAATCTGTCTTAGAGAACACAACAGCTGCTGAAAGTTTTCCTAACATAGTTAATAAACTTGAAGGCGAAGTTGAGTTAGAAGAGTCTTTAGAAAGTGATGAAAAAGAAAGAGAAAAAGAGGAAGAACAGAAGCTCAAAGAAGAACTGGAACTCCAAGATTATACAGGTGAATTAATGAACACCACTGAGTTACGGAATTCGACAAATGCTACATTTGCCAACTCAACTGTCCTCCAGGAGGCCAACTCAGGTAATGCCAATACATTTGAAGTTTTCATGGTTTCTGTCTTAGCTGGTACCATTTGCTTAGCTTTCTTGTGAACTTTCTATGAAATTAGCATTGGTTGGTAAACCGTGCACACACATGTTATTCAGTTCAATACCGATAAATTGTCAACTTGTCATTGTATATCTTTCCCTCTCAGTTACACATGTCCCGATGCCAAGATATAAAATGTATTGGAATATAGAAATTAGGTTCGTTTATAATATATTAATTTCAATTTATTTAATCAGCCTCTATTTATTACTGATAGAGCAGAAAACATATGTTACAAACTACAAAGACATCAGAGGTTAAGATCAATAGAGTTTCGACGTTGATTCGTATCAGAATATCAATGCCAATTAAAGATTACTTGGATTCGTCCATCCATTCCAAAGTGTACTTGATACCATCAGCTAAACCAACCTTTGGACTGTACCCCAAAATGGTCTTAGCCTTTGTGATATTGTGATAACGAACAGCACAAGCAACCTTGACTCTGAAAGGTGTTAAACCAGGAGTCTTACCTGTGATCTTTGAGACACCTAAAGTGATATAACCTAAACCGATAGCAACTGATCTTGGAAGAACGATGTTCTTTTTTTGAACGTGACCGTCTGCCTTCCAAACAGTTCTAGCTAAGGTCCAGAAGTAGTTTGGTTCATCATTTGTAACAAAGAAGACTTCACCAGCAACTTGAGATTGTGTTTCTTTAGCCAAAATTTTATCAGCTGCCAAAACGTGAGCGTCAGCGACGTTACCAGCGTATGTCCAATCAAATAAGTTGTTATTGTCCCCAAGTTGGAACTTAGATTGCCCTAATTCAGCAACCTGTCTTAGACCTGGAACTAATTGTCTGTCACCAGGTCCAAAGATACCAGCTGGTCTTAAGGCAACAGTTAGAAGTTTCTCAGGGTTGTTGGCCTTCAAGACCATCTCTTCGGCGATGGTCTTTGTTTCGTTGTAACCATCCATTGGCACTTCTGGAATAGGCCAAGATTCATCTGCATTATAAACATCTTGACCATTGAAAATGACACCGGCAGACGATGTGTAAACTAAGGCCTTAACGATGTCTTCAGATTCAGCAACCTTAATGACATTCTTGGTACCTTCAACGTTGACCTTTTCGTAGAGCTGTTGACCTTGACCATGGACAGGGGAAGCGGAGTGAACGATGACTTGACATTGGGAGTTCTTGATCGCATTTCTTACATCTTCAGCAGATGTGATATCACCTTGATGGAATGTTATCTTGGAAGGATCAAAGGTGAAGATCTTTGGTAGTTGTTCAGGGAGTGGACGGATATCAAAAACATGTATATCTGGGCGTGGGGAATGTTCCCAGAATTGCTGGATTAAATGTAGACCAAGGAAACCAGAGCCACCAATTAAAAGAACTGAGTTGAAAGAGGACATTTTGAATATTTGATGGGGTTTCTTGTAATCAGAACCAGTAATCAAAGAAGTACAAAGTATGAAATAGACTTGTGAAATAATCGTATTAGGCGTACATCTTGTCTTTCGTTTATGCGTCGTTTAAGCCCGTACAATATTGTACGTGCAGTTGATACACAGTGCACACCTATCACGTGATCCAAGATCTGATGTGATCTGATCTCTATTCAAAATTTTCTCTTAATATTATTTTAGAAACTTCCAACAGCATCTTCCATTCTTTGAAAATAAGTACTTGAACAGATTTTATTGTAATTTCCTGTTTGAAACTTGTGTTCTTCTGCTTTAAACTTCTAGATTAGAACAAACAAAAAATCGGTTACCCTGTCTGAGAGATCAGACGACAGAGTTTAGATCAGAAAGCTGTTTGAACAATAAGAACATTGGTTTCGTGGTCTAGTTGGTCATGGCATCTGCTTAACACGCAGAACGTCCCCAGTTCGATCCTGGGCGAAATCAAATTGCTTTCTCTTTTTTTTTGCTTTTGAATCCTTAAACTTTATAAGTTTAGAGAACAGCGGTTAATCTGATAATTTTCATTAAATTCTACACACACCTTGGAAATCTTCTAGATCTACGAAAAAACAAATATATCAGAACTTTAAATTAATTAATACCCTCTAAAATGCAAATAAGTTTTTAAACTGTTCCAACTTCGTATGATCAACATCAGAAACAGAATACATTGAAGGACTAGCATCAGGAAAGGTGAACTCGAACTCTGATTTGGAAGGAACTGTATTCTTGGTTACTGTTGTAGCACTAGTAGATGAAGGTTGCAAGGTAGCTTTGACAGTGTTGGAGACAACAAAAGATGGTAGTTTAAAGTCGCCTTGACCTGTTAACTTCTTGTCTTCTGTGGTCGAAGCCTCTGTAACAGAAGGTAAACCAAAAGAGAAAGCCTTGCTAACGGTGCTTGGTAGATCAGAAGTAGCTTTAAAGCCAAAAGAGAATGCAGGTTTTGTAGTTGTTTCTTCGGTTTCTTCCTCTGTTTTAGAGCTTTGTTTCTCTTCTTCCTTAGTAGCCCCAAAAGAGAATAAAGAAGGTTTCGATGGTGTGTTCTCTTCTTCAAGATCTAGATCACACTCCTTTGTAGCACCAAATTGGAATGTCTTTGAGGATGGCGTTGTGATGTTATCAACTTTGTTCTGATCGTTATTGGATTCCATAGTGATAGATTTTCTTAAAGCAGACGATCTGGTTGGTTTGTGCTTGTCCACAGATTGAGTTTCTATCTCCTTTTCTGCAGTGTTTTGTTTATTTGGAGTACACTTTGGCTCTGAAGCAAAGGATCTCTCAAGTTGCTCGAACTTAGAAGGCTTTCTAACTTGAGAATTTGGGTTTCTAGGTTTTCTTGATTTGGAAGCATATGGATTGCTATAGTCCATAGTCTTTGTGACTTCCTTGGACGAAGAAGTGGATGATGTAGTGGTTGAATCAGTTTTATCCAAATATGACAACAACGCAGAGGCCGTGCTACTTAACTTCTTCTCTTCAACAATAGGTTCTTCAAGTTTCTTTTTCTTTCTTTCGTTCTCATCATTCTCTAAGTACAAAATGGAGTTTTTCAATCTAGAGCTTCTGTAAGGAGATGGGAATGAGGAATAGTCAAACACCTTTCTCTTAAACGGAGTCACAGATTCGGAGGCATTTGACTTGACTAATGAGTTGGATAGTGAAGTATCAGTTATTGAATTATATGAGGCGTTGAACTTTGGAGTTTGTTGAAGAATTGTCTTGCCAGATTCATTCCTCAAAACTGTTGGAGTGGAAGGAGCCTGTGGTTCATCAGATGGACCCATTGAAAAATTTCTCTTTGTGGTAGGTGTGGAGGGAGTAGATTGTGACTGCACCAATAATGACTTGACACCCTCAATTTCAATGTCTGTTAACGGTTGACTACCTTTGTGAGCGAAGAAGTTAGCCAATTTGACATTAGGGGAATCCTCAACGTTTCCTCTTGATTCATGATGGATCAATGATCTCTCAGCTTCTTCGACAGCCGAGTCTAAATCATTTTCAGAAAGTCTTGGTCCTTTTTTATGTGATTTCTTTTCTGTGAACCATGCTGTTGGTGTAAATATTTGAGTTACTCTCTTGAAAAGACTACCAGGTGTTGATGGAGTTTGGTTATCAGATCTACCGCCATAGGTTTTTCTAGGGGTTCTAGCATATGGACTCTGCAGGTGATTATTGTTGTTCGTTCTGCCGTTTATTGGAGCCATTCTGAATGAAAATGATATCAAATAGATACTCCTGTTTATCTGTTCCAGAGAATTATAGAAGATCAAGAAGATGATGATAATCGATGTTCACAGATCTGAGAAATAACATTCAAATTTTTGAAGAAAATGCAAAATTATATAATCAGTTTGCTTAATTAGCAAACCCATTAGGTAAGCAGATCCAAGTGTACAGTTGTACTATAGAGTAAATCCTACGTACTACTACACATCCCAAAAAACTACGGTATTGATTCAATAGTGATATATTATGAAGAAAAAGATTAACTAAGACTTTCTATTTCTACCCTTGTTTCCTCTATTATTGCTCTTCTTCTTCTGAGTCTGAGGTTTCTCTTTGGTTTGTTTATTTTCTTTTTGGTTGATGATAGGATTATTGTTTTTATCAAATTCTGGGAATAGAGGCATAGCATCCTTCTCTGTAGTTTCACTGATTGCACTAATATTCACATTTCTATGCTTCAGACCATCATTTTCCTTCTTGTCTTCTTCTTTTTTATTCTTTGCAGACTCCTTTCCTCTCTTCTTTTGGTTTGAATCGTCCTTCTTACGTCTTAAAGCAGATTCCTTTTCAACCCTTTCTATAGCAGCAGCGGTATTATCGTATAACTTTCTTTGTACTTCCTCATCTTCAAGCTCCTTTCTGGCTGGTGTATAAACCTCACAATCAGAAATAAATTTACCGCCTGGAAGAGAAACAAATTCTGGACACATCAATGCGTGGAAAAACGACTGAGCACCTTGACTTGTAGATTTTAAGAAGATCCAAAGAACTGGAAGGATAAAAACATATAACAGAAGACCCCAGATTGATCCAAAACTGAATACTCTTTTTGTTGACGGAGACCTCATAGTACCAGGGTTGACAATATTGACACGAATGTTACAAGGAGCCCCATCCTTTCTAGGAGTAGCTTCCAACCTTCTTTGGAATTCTTTACAAAAAAGACCCAACTCTAGCTTTGCAGTACCCAACACAGTCCACGGAGAATTCTTAGGGTATCTCTTGTTTAAGAATAATGGATCTTCAACATCCAAATCTGCCATTGCTTGGGAAAGACACGTTGTCAAGATGACTCTCACATCACGGTCTGCCAATTGAGCCTTCAAGGAATGCTGAAGTAATGTTAACAAGTGATAATGTCCGACATAACTGACAGCTGTTTGAATTTCAATACCATCAACTGAGTTTTCACGTTCCTTGAAAGCAGGTAATGATTCAGAGGCTGTACAAATAACACCATCTAATCTTCTTGGTGGAACATTATCTAGCCATTTGGTTGCAAATTTTCTGACTGAATACAAAGATGATAAGTCACACTCCTCAGCATAGATAAGGTAGTTGTCATGTTTTTCTCTCAACTCTTCAATCTTTTCAGTCACCCAGAAATCATTAGTGGATCGTACCAACAAGATCAATTGTGCACCACGGGATGCCAATTCATCAACAATTGAACTACCCAATCCTGAAGTGCCACCAGTAATAATAAATACCTTACCATGAAGATCTCTGTCCCATGTGTTTGGTTTACCACGGAAGTAGTACTTTAAAGCACCAACGGTGGCGATAATTGGTCCATACGTCTTGATGTACTGCCATCCAGGAACCACTTCAGGACCATCCACAATCATAGAACCAATGATATTTAAAGGCATTGCGTTACTTATTGAGTTTCTGATTGGTGCTTAATGAGATTATATCTTTGGAACAAGATACTGAAATGAACTAAACAAGGAGGAACAGAACAATGGCTACTTAGGTTCAAACTTTTGGGTTTTTTTGGATTTTTCCAATGGGCTTTGAAGATCCGCCCAGGAATTTATAATCATGTACAATTTGGTTTGTACTGCAAAATATACTCGGTCACGTGAGTAGAGTAGTTTCACCTCTCGCACGTGATACATAGTTCCAATCCAGATGTTTTTGAATTAATATTTTGATGTGTTGATAGCAACTGAATTTGTAATACTCTTCATATTCCTTTTAATTTGACCCATTAAGTTTAGTGGTGTGTTTTAAAATTAAGCAGTCACCAACGGCCAACATGAAGCAACTATACACGTGATAAACCACGTGATTAATCTCCATGCTGAAAGTCTGCCTGCAGGTAGATTGTAAAAAAAAAAAAAAAAATTTAAGATGTGCTTTATAATTCAAGTCACACCTACAACAAATTTCATTTTGGATTGCAAACTTCATAAATTGTGATCCAGACTCTATTAAAATTAAAAATTCACATAAAATGGAAGAAATTGTGTTTTACAATCCAGAAGGTCAAGGTGAGGATAAATCGAATGCCATAAACCTTGGTTATGCCACACCGATCCACACTCAAACTAATGTTAATGGATTCCGTCAATCATCAACATATCCAAACGGTGCTGTCATCACCGGCACTAAGCAAGGCGACCGTGTCTTTGTTTCTTGTAAAGGCAGAGCTTTGATTCATGTATACACCTGGGGTAAGGAAGCCCCAGAGCAAAAGATCCCTGTTCCAGAACAATTGACCTGTTTGACATTGGTTCATAACAAAGAAGAAAACGTCTCCAGTGTCGATTTAGGTGATGATTTCATTTTTGAAGAAAACGAGGAATTCACAAAATTACCAAAGTTCAAGATACCGTACCTGCTTATTGGTGGTGGTATCAGTGGGAAATTGTACACTTGGGAATTATCATCTGGTTTATTGCTCAGTGTTAAGGAGGCCCATTACCAAGCACCAACTGTCCTGAAGACCACTGCTGATAACTCATACTTAGTTTCAGCCGGTAAGGATGCCAGAATCTTAGTTTGGAAGATCAGTGACTTAGTTGCCTTTGACACCACCGAAGAAAAGATCATCAAACCAGTCCATGTTATTTCCGACCATTCCTTAGAAATCACGGATATCTTCATTAACAACAACATTGCCCAAGACACCAAGCTATACACCGTTTCTAAGGATTCCACCATTAGAGTATACTCTCTTTTCAACTTTGAACTCTTGTCCACCTTTATTGTCAGCGGTGTTGTTGAATCCATCGTTGTCGACTCTGCTGACCGTGCTATCTTCATCGGTCTACAAAACGGTAACATTCGTCAAATAGATCTTTATGAAGCTAACAAGGCATCTAACATTCTTGAAGCCAAGGGTGGTGCTGGTAGAATCTTGACCTTAGCTGAAGATCACGAACTTAAATCTACAATTACTTATCACGCTCCTTATGCGGTTAAGAGATTGGCCTTATCTTTGGATGGTTCTTCTATAATATCTGGTGATGAGAAGGGTAGGGTTGTTGTCAGTGATATTGTTTCCAAACAAGTTGTCAAGGAATTGAAGGAAGTCTCTGGCTCCGTTGCCAACATCCACGTCATGTCTAGTTACCAAACCCCAGAAGACTCTGTTGTGGAGAAAAACAACAGAGCTATGTTGCCATTGAAGAGAGTCATTGCCAGTGGTGAATTAAAGGAACAGGAAGTCATCTTCCAAAAGGGCATGGAACAAGAACAGCAATTGTTCAACTTGGATGACTACTTGCAAAGAGTTTCATCCGAGGCTCTCCAATTTGAATCTTTGTCCAGTTCTGCCAGTGTTGGCAATGTCGCCACAAGTGGTGATAATGCTGCTATGGTCAAGGTCTTGCAAGACAAGAATGAAAAGGTTACCAAGGCTTACGGTGATTTAAGGGCTATGTACGAAGAGTTATACAAGGAGCACACCAATCTTTTGGGGAAAAAGTAAGGTAATCTTTCAAGAATGGATTTATAGAATAGCTTATCAATTTATATTTTAATCTATGAGATTATCTGAGAAAAATTATTCATTGTCGGAAATTTATTATGTGTCACGTGTACTCTGCCATCTGTTACCGGGTTTGGGGAGCAAAGGATTAATCGCTATATATTTGTAATTAACAATAAGCGTATAAAGATTCTAGCCAACTCTGTAGTTTCCCAGATCTTTACCTAACAATCCAACAGTATTATTGTCCACGCATTTTGATGACAGGATCTATGCCATTGGAAGTGGGAATCCCTTCAATAACATCGAACGGTGCACAGACAACACCGCAAAGCATTCCATCGATCAAGGAAGACATTGACATCAATAAGAACATTATTAACTCTGAAAACCAATCTTTCAGATCAGACTTGAGCAATAGCCAGACACCTACTAAGAAACACAATACCCCTTCAGCATTGAATAAAAGTGGAAGCCCCATGTTCTCGTCCACTTCTTCATTAAACTCTTTGCCCCACAAAAGCCGCCATAGGTTTGATGATAGAATACAGAGTCGATTCAGCACAATATCAACAATTCTACCGTTAGAAGACCGATCAGAAACACCATTAGTTTCCTCTTCGAACTCTCCTTCCTCAAACAAATCCAAAGTACCACCATGTCTAACAGAAATCAAATGGACAGATCTAGGAATCATGAACAATCAACTTTGGTCAGATGAATTCAGGGCAGAACATGGAGAACCAACGTGTATTGTTCCTGGTGATTTCATAGTGATCGGAACATCCAGAGGTCATATTCTGATTTTCGACTACAAACAGAGATTGATCCATAAAATCGGCATTGATTCACAACAGTCAGTAAGTGGAGCCATCGTGACCTTAGCTATTTCTTTGGACTTTACTCATGTTGCCTCTGGTATGACAAATGGAAGTGTCTTTGTATGGGATATTGGTAACATCCATAAACCTTTGATCAATATCCCACCTCTTGCTGCAACTACAATGACAGACATTGCAGATGGGCATATTGAGGGTTCCACTATTACGAATATCTGTTTTATTGGAAGAAGGCGATCTGTTCTGATGAGTGCAGATGTCCATGGAATGGTTATCCTTCACAAAATTAGTAAGAGAGTCTTTGGAACCACTTGTTCAAGCAAGAGAGTATTGGGACATTATGCCTCATTAAGAAATAACAAACCAGTGACGATTTTGGGTTGTGCTGCTTTGCCTTTGGGAAGCTATGTTGACGTAACTGAAGAGAAGGGGCTTGTTGCTATTATGAATCAGAATGCTTTGGTGATTGTATCTACTAAAGGAAACGAGGTCAAGACGGAACTATCCACAGGTAAACCTCATGTAGGTGATACGAAGAAGGGGAATTCAGGGTGTCTTGCTTGGTTTCCAACTTGTATTTTGAAAGATGGCACTAGGATCCCTGCTAGATTAGCCTATTGCTTTGATAATGTCTTAACTATTATAGAGATTTCAGAATCAGGATTTATCAACAGTGGTGGCGGGAAAAGAATCAGTGATGTGGACGTCAGTTTATCTTTCAGATCTCAAAAAAGATGGATCTGTGACGAACTAATTGTTGGTATTCAGTGGATTAATAATACGCTTTTAGGTGTTCTTACACATACTCAAAGCTTCATCTTGATAAATGAGAAGTCAATGATTCCTTCAAATCCATTGGACTTACTAGCGAGACATATCTTCACTCCTGATTTGTATTCCAATATGGAGACTCATCAAACGTTTCGATCAAACGTGAACTCCACTTTCAAGACATATAGAGGCAAATTATTCATTGTTGGGAAATACGAGATTCTGATAGGTGCATTGCCAATCTGGATAGATAGGCTCCTTGAACTTGTTTTCAAGAAGGAATATGTCCCTGCTATTGAATCAGCCATGTCTTACTACAGAGGCGAGGACATTGACTTGGACTCTGTTGCTCTACCCTTGAATAACGATGCTAGACACGAACTAATCTTGAACTATCTGAAAGATATGATCGATGTTTCCATAAACGAGGTGATAACATCCGGGGTTTACGACGACGAGCTGCTTGAACTGTTACACACAAGTATCAAAGCCTTGATATCAGTGAAAGCTGACTCTATTGTCTTTGATAACTTGTACGAACTAATCAGATTGAGATCTCTGGAGAATGTTTTCTTTGATGCCCTTGAGCCGTTTGTCTTGAAGGAAGATGTTAAGCGTTTGACTGCCACTGTCTTGAACGACATGATCAATTACTACAGTTCCTATGGTAAGACTGACCAGTTAGAGAGAATAATCTGTTCTTTGGATATCACCGTGTTGGACATTGACTCGACTTTGGCCACTTTAAAGAAGAACAACTTGATTGATAGCTATGTTTACATCTGGAACACACTCTTGAAGGACTATGTGACTCCCTTATTGGATATGATATCTACAGCGGACGAAAGAGCCTTTGGTTACTTGGCCTACATTCTCACTGGAAGACAGTACCCCACCGAGAATCAAATTGAGTTCGAAAAAGAAGCTAATGACGCAAAGCTATCTCTATACTACTTGCTTTTCAATGGAACTTACATAACCGAAGATTCCACAACATCTCATGACAATCAGGATACCTCTTCTTTCCCCTACCTTCATAATCTTCTATTGCTTGACAGCAGATCCTTTCTTTCGGCATTCAATGAAATTCTAGAAGACTCGTTACTCAATGATGACGAGATTATCCACCAAGGTGGAGAGAAGCTGAAAGTCAACAGGCAATTCATCATTGATATTCTCATCGAAGTTTTTGAGGACTTGGAAATCAACGGCAGTGATACTTTGAATCTTTCGATTTTCATAGCCAGAAATTACCCAAAATTCAAGCAATTCATAAGATTATCAGAGACTATTTTGGATAGAACTATTAAAGAACTATGCTCTTACACTACCTCTGCTGATGATATTGATTACGAATTAAGAGATGATTGTGAGCTCAGTTTGCAAAGTTTGTTATCGGTCTATCAGCCATCCAACAAATCTGACTTGATGGACTTCTTTGAAAAAGCCGGGTTCCATGAAATTTTGATCAATTTGTACCTTAACGATAGGAAATATTCCAATGTCTTACGTACTTGGCTATCAATGGACTCAACCAACTCAATTGATACTACTTATGGGGTTTTAGAGAAATGCTTTAGATCCACCGAAGGTGACAAACAGGAACGTCAACGAGTGATTGAGATAATTAAGAGCAAATTCGAATTAATCATTGAGGCAGATACAACAAAAGTAGCCACTCTTCTTAACAAATATTGTCCATCTCTTCATAAGATTGCATTGGATTCTGAGCAGGTCCAATTAAAGTTTATGTACCTTTCATCGTTGGCCGAGATAGAGAGAAGTGGAGCATATAGAATGAACAGCACAGAAAAAACCCAATTAATCTCTTCAATGAGTAGTATTGATCCTGGCCGGCTGTTATCGTTTTTGAATACTTTGAAGAATGGTGATTACGACTTTGAAGAATGTGTCAATTCCTTGGAGGCAAACCGTTGTGTTGACGCTTTGGTTTATCTTTTTAACTCAAAGGCTGATTATGAAAGATCAATTTCTGAGACACTTAAACATATTGAAAGTTTGTTATTATCTTTGAATGAGGACTTGGCCAACGACGGATCATACCTAGTTCAGACTCAAGCTCTGGAAAGAGATCTCTGGAAATATCTTCAAGTAGCCATCAACATTGCCAATATTGAATTGAGCCAGTCACAATATTCGATCGACCGATGTAAGGCGGATTTGACGCAAGATGAGAAGTTATGGCTGAAAATTATTGATTTCGTTGTTCAGAAACTTAAAGAGTTTGATTCAAACGATAAAAAACCAAATAAAGCTTCAGATATTATAAAAAGGCTTCTTCAAGATCTTTTTACAAGTCTCATCAATACCCGTTCCAAGGTATTCTATCCAAAGGCTAGAAGCACTAAAAATCAAAAACTTTCAGATGAATACCAAACGTCTTTTCTTAAAATCTTTACAAGTTTCATCAATTCACCAAAAATGAACATAGCCTATTTGGGTGATATCAGATCAGTCACAAAGGAGATTTACCTTGCATTCACATACGAGAAGCATGTTCTCACAATCACATCGAACTTATTAAACGAAATAATTTATTCAAATATTCAAAATTCCATGGATCAAGCTGTGAGAGGTTGGTCAGTTAAGAATTTCGAATGTGAAGCATGTGGGAAGATTATATGGGGTCGTGGTATTTCCTCTGACAGTTTTATGTCTTGGGGTGCTAGAAAAGGTCTACAAGGCTTCGAAGAACCTCATATTGATAAGAGTAATACTCGTGCCAAATTGGACTTGATCTCTTTTGATTGTGGACATTGCTATCATGTCAGTTGTCTTAAGGGTTTGGATACAGCTGATGTTTCTAAGGCTGTTTGTATTTTATGCCATGATCTGTGAGATAAACTTTTAAAATTTTGTACAAGCAATAATGAACCTATTTTAAACCATTAAATTTAGTGTTATTATTTTCAATTTCAAGTTTTGGATCAAGACAATCAAGAAACCGTAAACTTGTCGGGTGACATTTAAATAATTTAATTTCTAAAATTTTGTCGAGATATAAAAAAAAACTTTCTTCTCCTGGGTAGTAAATTTCTTATCTTTCTTGGGCTGAAAACTACTTTCTAGGGTGGTTGGAAAGAAATTTAGAATTTATAATCCTCGGACACGTCCCCGTTTTATTGGGGCGATAATAATTTCTGAAAAGGATCTTCGGGTGAAAAGTCTTTTATATAACCACAATGAAAACAGGTGTTTACATCATTTTAGGGTCCTGGGAGCAAGGGATTGTCAATTTGCATAAGTTAAATATGATTTGTCACATATTTTAAACTACTAATTGTATATTATTTTTCTGGCCTTTCTTAACCCATTTAATTTTTAAACGTTGATGCAGTTTTGGCAGCAGGCAGAGTTTTGTCAGACTAAGCTGGTACTGTGGCGGTTTTCGCAGGTGACGACGTCATCAATTAACAGCTAGCACAGGTCACAGGTCACAGGTCTATTCCCCTAATTACCCATAAAACTTTGACAGATAAATCGACCCAACTGTGGCAAAACTTCCCAATTCGGAGGAATTTCTCTCCTATCATTAGATGAAATTTGACCGTAGACCACTAGCAGATAGATAGTGCACCCGCTGTGACAGGTGCGTGTGGTTAATAAAACATACATGAACTGCTTCGTGTAGAATCAACCAGTTTTGGTGTAATTGTTAATTTCAACCATCGACGGTTGGTGCCAGATATTTGTTAAAAGAAAGCTGAAACTGGTAAAGTCACGGTTGAAAATTTCCATCTGAAAACACACACAACTTTCTGTCTCAGCTCACTTATAGAAACTCTTCTGATCTACCAAGTTTCTTCTCAAGTCTTACTCTACCAATCTTTGTCAGTATTGATATTATCAAAGACTCTTTTTTTTTTGGCTGATAACGACCCAAAATTATTTTCATCCAACCTTTTTTATCAGACATCCTCCTCTTTCCTAATTGGAAAAAATAAACAAGTAACACATCAAAGTTATATTGTGGGGAGTTGGGTACTGTTGCCACCAGATTATTATATTCCGTATTTGTCCACTATAACATACCTCTTTAACACCAAATCAAAGATGACTCTTAATGAATCCCTGCCATCACAGGATCTTCCAGCGCCTTTGTTTCCTATGGACAATCCGCCAATAATCACACGAGAGACAGAACCTTTGACTCAAACCTCTTCTTTGAAGATCTATCTTCACCTTGCTGAGCCAGTCTTATTCCTTCAAGGCGGCGATCTTGCCACGGCTTCAACTAGATTACCTGCCTTACTCCGTGGGTGTTTGATTGTACGAGTACTCAAACCAACCAAAATGAAATCTATCAGTATGTTGCTCAAGGGTACATCTAGGAACGAATGGCCTGAAGACGTCCATCAACGACACAATGAGACAGATGGTGAATCTGACTTCCTGAAACATGGTTGGGGGTTCTGGAGTTCTGGGGATAATGGCTATGGGGCTGACTTAGTAAGAGCTCTACCAGTCGATGAATCGGAAGATCATCTGGAAGAACCAAACTTAGCCACTTCAGCCTTAAGCTTGTTACGAAGAGTTGGAAGTCCCTCTCCTTTAAAAACTGAAGGGTCTGGAAGACCAAGGTCCAACTCTGCGATGTCTTTATCCTCTTTGTCTGGTACGGATCCAAACAGTTTGCAGCACGCTGCTCCTACGTCTACTCCCGAAAGGGATTCCAATGGGAATATCACTTTCCCTCCAGGTGAATACCTCTACTGTTTTGAACATCCAATTCCCAGCTCTTTCCCCGAATCCTTCGATTGTGGCTATAGTTCCATCAAGTACGATTTGCAGATATCTCTAGAAAGACCAGGTACCTTCAAACCCAATATCTATACCAACAAGAGGTTGAACGTGGTCAGATTGCATTGTGATGATTCTGTTGAGGACACTGAACCAATCGTAATCTCAAGGGACTGGGAAGGTATGTTGTTTTACGACATTGTTGTTTTCTCCAGATCCATTGTTTTGAACGCGTTTATGCCGATGAGCTTATGCTTGAAACCAACAGAGAAGATCAAGCTTCATAGACTTAGAATCTACTTGTCGGAGACGGTGGAATTCGTTTCCAAAAAAGGTGGGACCCAACGGATCGAAAACTCCAAGAAGGTTCTTCTTATGGAGAAGAAAGCACCACCTCCGCCGGATCTACCGCCTGATGCTGATGCCAAGGCTAAGAAGCAAGGTAACCTTCTCTCGACAGATGGCTACGATCTATGTGCAAAAGAATTCGACTTCTTAGTCTATATCCCAGAGACCTATGCCCCAGGAACCAGCTTCAATCCAAATGCCATCAATCCACGGATAAAGATCCATCACTGGCTTAAGATCTGTTTCCGCTTAAGTAGACTTGTCAATGGGAAACCCAAACATTATGAAATATCCATCGACACCCCAATCCACGTGATGCATCCATTGGCTTCGCATGCCAACACATTGTTACCGTCCTACAACGGCTTGAGAATGTACGAGACGACGGAAGGCGGCACTAACCACAAATCGAATACCTACTTTCCAGAGAATGTGATCAACCAGCCACCGGTGTCTCCGGAAGATTCTTGTAAGGACGAGATCAGAATCAACGGTGTCTACGACTCTATTGGGAATAACAAGGTATCGTTGACCAAGCCTTTGCGTTACCAGACATTGAAGCACCCATCTGCAGAATCCGAGTACTCTAAGGACCATCAATTGGACCGCGAGTTGATCATGCCCATCTCTGCAAACATCGTGAATAACATCTACAAACCAGAGAAATTGGACATGAGATTGACCTCTCCACAGGCCATCCCCTTGTCACCAACAACTTCTCCTGTGCCTCCCGTTCCGCTCAGTTATGGCGATACAGGCGATTATGACTTGGACATAAATCCTCCAAGTTTTGAAGAGCACGGCTCCAGACACCAGCCAGTTCATGTTCAAGTAGTTGGATCATCTCCTACTCCAGCTGGTGCACAGGCCACAGCAAGCCTTGGTAACATCGCCCGCAGGGGATCTAATGGTTCGGTCCTGGGAATCTCTCCTTCCCCATTACCACACCCGCTCCACGAACAGGGAACACTTGCTCCAAGCATTAGACAGCAGTTACTATCTATCTCCCCAGGTCCTCACCATCACAACTCTATTCACTCTGATGTTGTATCCCTGAATAGCTTGGGTAGTGGTATTACTGTTGGTGGGTTTGGTGGTATTGATTCCATTATGAACAATGAAACAGCTGCCGAGGTCATGCGTACAAGCCACGAAGCCGATACCCGAGGAAGAGATTCTGATGTCAGGAGTTTGGTCAGTTACTCCTCTTTATCTCCCAAACCAGAAGGATCAAGATTTCTTGGGGTGGATGGCCTACCTTTATATCCACCTCCATATTCCGAGGTCCTTGCGGATGAAACAAGATCGGTTTTGCTTGACGATGTCGATGCATCTGTTATCCCACAAATCGATATAATGAGAGCCTCTGAATCTCCAGAGCCAATGAATGATGGTCCGCCAGATGAAGACATCACATCTGGTTTCCATTTCTCCGGTGGCTCTACCACTATGCCTGCATCTATCATACGTTCTACTTCCCCATCTGCTCAAATGATACGTTCAAAGCAAAGGTCAAGAGCCAGTTCACCAAGAGGCAGTCTTGAAATGTCGAGAAGTATCACAGGTGCCATATTAGATCATCATGGCGGATTAACAAATAACAGCGATGATGATGATGATACAGTGACTGATTTGATTTCAAGAGTGAGCTCAATTTCTCCTCGTGCTAGCTTGGATCATTCACATAAAGGGCCAGGTCTCCACGCCTTCACTGACACTAACCGTTTGATCGATGAAATCATTGTTACAACACCGTTATTGAATACCTCATCTCAATTCAGCTCTGGACTCAGCCGCTCAACTACACCATCAAATATCTCATTACCATATGCTAACGAAAATAAGTCTGAAGATTCGTTCGAGATGGCCAGAAGAGAGTCTTGCTCTGTGGATATTACTGCCTTATACTCACCTACTTCACCACGAAACCCGTATTTCCAAGGTGTTGAATTATCACATAACGATGGACCAGATTCTGTGGGTTCGAACATTAGCACATCAAGACTTAGTGACGAGACAAGACAATCCTCAAACTCTGATGATTTCTCTGTAAGTGATTTAACCATAAACACTACAGCTACAACCTCATATACCAGAGATGAAGAGGCCGTTACTGCACTTTCAGGATCGAAGTACTCTGATGACCTGAGATTTGGAAATAGTAGGGCCAATAAACTGCCTCAAGAGTATCAAAAAGCTCGATAACCCACAACAAAATCATGTGTAATATTCATTTGAAAGGCACCAGTAAGCTCAGATTTTGTTATTCACATAATTTTCAAATTTATAATAGCAATGATATTTAAAAAAAAAAAAGTTTAATCTACAAGTAGAAATACATTTGTTCAGCATACAGGACGGAAAAAATAAAAACTAGAAAAAATTATGCGATTTCTGTGGATCGAACACAGTACCTTCAGATCTTCAGTCTGACGCTCTCCCAGGTGAACTAAAACCGCTTTTTGTTGTTTCCCCAGGATCCAGTTGATATGGACAATGCTGAGATGATATATGAATGCTTGTCAGGTTTTAATATTTTAATTGAAACGTTTATTGAAAAAAAAACAAAAAAAAGAAGTTATCAACTAAATTAGGTATATGTATTAATTAATAATAAAAGGAGGCATAATAATAATATAAATTAATTATATTTGAAAAAAAAAATATAAATTTTTCTACCTAATTTTAATCAAATATTTAAAATATATTAAAAATCAATTAACTATATACGTCGTCTAAACATAATTTCAAAACCAAATTATATAAATTAATACTTAGCCATATGATTAAAATATATAAATATATAAATATATAAATACATGATTTTCAAAACATGAAGGGAGATAAGGAATTCGGTTCACTGTTCCAGAATATATCAGTAATTATTATTATATATATAAACTACGTTTTCTAATATCTGAGTTCTAAAACGTGATAGATGATTCTACATGAGGTTTCAATTATAAAATCGAAGAAAAATCTTAATATATTGAATATTGAGGAACGATCTTTGAAAAAACAGAAATAAACCCTAGAGCAATTAATAAAACAAAACAAAGATGGTTGGAGACTGATATACAATATGCGTACTTAATGCGCCCAGAAAGATGCCGCATATTCATATCAGAATTTGAATTTCACTATCAACCACCACAAACCAATAGAAATAACACAAACAAAACAAAAACAAACATAACGTTGAAACTTATTTGACAAATGATGAATGCACATAGAGAGACCTTAAAAAACAGAAACGTCAATGCTGTACAACAATACCTGCCCTGAATGAAATCAAGGTAAAGGTCAACCCACAAAAAAATACAAGCAGTATATTAGAGAACACATAACAATTGAAAACCCCGACTGATATTAACATTAACAAAAAAAAACAGGACATATAGAAAAAAAAACAATACCCAGCGTCATAAAACATGAAATGATGAAGAAATAAACACATAACAACAGAAACAGTTAAAGAATGTGTTCATTTGGCATCGGTAGACTTATCCTCATTACCCTTCTGTGGAGTGGATGTACTGGCACTGTAATCGTAGTAGTTTTGCTTGTATTCAGAACCACCAGTGGTAGATGTAGCATCTGTAGAACCTGGAACACCAGGTTGTTGGTATGATTGATAACCGGAAGAGTATTGGGCGTAAGACTGTTGGGTAGCACCAGTACCAGTAGTATCAGCAGCAGGTTGGGTCGACGTTGTAGAAGCAGGGAGTTGCGATGATGGTTGTGTGACTTGAGATTGTTCAGCCTCAGAAACTGGAGCAGCTGTAGAAGCGGAAGATGGAATGTGACCAGCGGCAGCGGTAGCAACTTCAGCCTTCTTCTTTTCCTTAGCCGTGCCATACGAAGCTGGAGTGTAGGTGGTATTGGTAACAGTGACAGGAGCAATTGTCTTGTTGTTGTTAGCAGCAGCAGTTGGGCCACCAGAGTACTGTGGACCCTGGTATAACTCCTTGATATCATCAACAAACAATGGGTACAACAAGTCGACAATACCCTCATTTCTGGCCAATTCAACGGCTCTTTCGAAAGGAATCCAAACACCCTTCAAGTTCATGGCACCGATCTTAACGACATAACGCATCTTTTCAGACTTTAAGATACCATCACGACGGCCTCTAGTCATACCAGCAACGTTAAGTAACTTGGTACCGTTGATAAAGTTGGTATCTTCACGTCTGGAAACCGAAATACCACGGCTTTCAACTTGGTAGCAAACGGTGCCTTCATCTTCCCAGAAAGTAGTGGTTAACTTTGGGCGCTGTGGGATTTGCGTTGGGTCCACAGCTGGAGGTTGAGAACTAGTTGGTACAGGGCCTCTGACGTTAGCCATGTTCATGTTGGAACCAGAAGATGGAATGTATTGAGCTTGAGCTGGTTGTTGAAGGTAGCCTGAATTCGGATAGCCATATTGACTGGATCCATAAGATTGGTAAGAACGGTTAGCGTTTTGGTAAATTGCGTTGCTGTAATCAGTGGTTTGAGCAGAAGTCTGCTGAGCTTGTTGTTGAACTGGAGCCTGTGTTGGCGTTTGAGTACTTGGTTGCAGCTGTTGGTATTGGTATGGTTGTTGGTACACCTGAGAGTAGGCCTGTGGATGTGATTGATACTGGGCATAACCTTGGTTGGACTGCAATGGAGCATTCTGGTCGTATTGGTACTGGTTGACAGAGTATTGATAGCCCCTATTGGAATTGGCGACAGAGTTAGGAGTCTGTGAAGCTTGCACTTGTTGTGAAGTTTGGGGCAGAGCTTGTTGTGGTTGACCTTGATATTGAGGGTAGGTGTAAGCAGAAGTGTTTCCTGTTATGGCGTTTGGATCACTCATCTTGAAATTTCAGTGCTTGTAAAACTGTACGGGATTATGAGGCTGTTCGTTGAGCGTTTATGGAACTAGATAGCGAGCAGTGGTTGGCAATATGATTGAGATAGCTAATATTTACTTGTGAATGAGTTTGGGCTGTTGTTTTAGATAAACGTGTCCCTTGATATTCTTTGTTTTGATTTGAAATTCGAGACGCACGAACAAACCTAGAGTGGTAGCGGTTATTTAATGAAGAGTTCACACGAGACGATGGTAAGTATCTAGCCTTGACAATTGAATCACAAGTTGGAACTTGTGAACGTATAGCGAGTTGATTGATTTTATAAGAACCAAATTCAAATCAACAAAACACTGCTCTGTGTGGTTTTGATACTTTCCAACTCTTCCCGAAAAGCTGAAATTTCTTTTTCTGCCGTCCTTCCAGTCCTGAGTGTGAGAGAATTCTACATATACATACTCACCAGCCGCATGAAACTCTGCGTCATACAGCAACCTTGGACGTCTCTGTGCTCGCACGCTGACACCAACCAGGTTGCTTTACCCAGCATCGCAGCTGGATGACTTTTTTGCATTTCCCGGAAAAGTCTCCCAATCGCGAAAAAAATCAAACCCAAAGTTAATTCATATTATTTTGTGTGACCAATCATTCTAGCTACTAATTAGTTAAAATTAGAAAGAAAAATTGAGACCCAGCAGATAACTGGTTAGAATTTTGTAGAAATATCAAATTTCAAATTTGAACTTTGTTAACTATATTTTTTTTTCTTTTTAAAAAAAAACGCGTCACTATTAATTCAGGAATCAGGTATGACCACGACTCGGGAGTCGGCACCCATCACTATTTGACCATATCTCGGATTATTACTAAGAAAAATACAATTTCGTAAGTTCGGGTCTATCTATTAAGGCCCAGTCCCAACGAGCCAGGTGTTGGTGAAAAATTTCACAGTTCTGATTGGCCTTGGATTTGGGGGATCATGGACTAAAATACCCTCGCATGTCCTAGACCCCAGTCTCTAGACTTTTTTTTTTTGAATATACGCCTTAATAAGAGCCGCAGCTCCTTCTTCTTTCTGAAATTCCTTTATTTAAGTCAGTTAAAATTTCAGTTTGGAAATTAATGTTTGAAGTTTGCACCTAAAGGGTCTGGAGGTTAGATCATTTAGCAGTTCCTGTATTTCTCCTAATTTATTGGTTCAGCTTCAGTTGGTAAATTGTACCTGCCTACTGCGTACAGTGCAGACCAGCGGCGATCAAAAGCAGCTCTGTATAAGCTGAGAAATAAAACTAGTGGGCACACGCCGCAAAAAGCTGTTGGAACTGAGTATCTGCGTGTACAGCCCCATAGCGTACTGTCCATGACATCAAAAGGACGGGACCACAGCGTACCACATGGTCTAAAGTCTAGACTCCTAGAGTTGGAGATTTAGACTCCTAGAGTTGGAGATTTATTGGAATTTCAGGAAGGGGAAATACAACTATTAATCTCAAGTACTAGTAGAGATTGAAATGTTATATATATAATATACATATGCCTGGTAGTATCAAAAACATATGAGGACAACTATACTAGTATAAAGATAGAATAAGTTTTGCAGGGCTTGTTATGTTTCGAAGTTCATTAACATTCACTTTAGTTATTAACTCCAATATTATACGTTACAGTAATCCTATTATTTTGATCAGCATTAAAATAAATATTTAATCAATTTATTATTGAGATTTCAATTCTGAGAAGCTGAGCTACAAAGTATACGACTACTACATATATTAATTAGACAGAATTCTAAGCAACATTGTAATTTACATGTATATCTTAACTTTTTTATATATAGATCATTTGGTAATTCTATATATTATGACAATGTTGTGCTTGAAGGTTTTATTCTATAACTATCAGATAAGAAGCATTAATATATCCGATGAAGAGAGTCTTTTTGGGTTGAGACTTTCAGATAACGCAAAGTTGCGGAAGGGGAATGAGGCTGCAGAAACCTTGGATACTGGTAAAAGTATATGGAGTAGGAAACAATAAATATATAAATTTTGAATGTTATCAAGCCCATATAGAGATTACTGTTCTACAATATTCTTATAAAAGTTAGTCAGTTCTTCAATGTATATAATGAACGTTCTATTAATTGATTAATCATGTGTTTGAGTTACATGACTTGGTCTCCACAATACCTGAAAGTTCTTGTGGTTTTTAGGAATGGTTCTTCCATACTCGTCGATCTAATAAATCTTTTAGATAATGAAAATATATTAGTTTATACAATGACTCTAACTCGTGTTATGAATGTCTTCAACGCATTTGCTTCGTACCATACAAAATTAATTTTTTTGTGCAACCGGACATGTGGGACAAAATGCAATTTAAGATTTTGAGACATTAAAAAGAAAACCATATAATTAGAAATATACACTCTAGCTATTGAAACCATGAGGAATGTATGTAAAATCTTCAGGAATATTCTTAATCTTTTGAATTTTTGGTGGTCTCCCACTTCTTGCAGGTTCTTCACGACGTTTCTTGTTACTTAACCTGATTAAGTTCACTTTGTTAAGATAGGGTTGATCAGATCCACTCCCTAATACATTATCATCATTACTCCTTTTATTTAGAACTCGTAGTATTTCCTGTTCTTTTTGATGTCACAATGCTTTCATTTTACCATATTCAATTAACTTTTCATACTCAATCAAACCAGGAACTAGTAATCTTCTAACCTTTTCATGATAGATTGCACAAGATGATAAAGTCGGTAGTTTAAATGAACAGTCTATCTTTGAATCATTCAATCCCGATAACTTCTTATCTATCAGTTTGACATTTAACATCTCTTCTACCTGAATGGACTTCTTAATGTATGGTTTCAAGATTTGGAAGATTGAACTATTAGATGAGTCTATATCAAATAAACATTTCTTTGAGAGAGATTTAGAGATGGTCAAGTGAAACAAAATACATAGAAAAAACACTGATTTTTTCCTCCATATGAATCCAAATTGAAATATTTCTTCGATTATCTGATTTTTGACAACCTTTTGGAAACTTCACATAAAATGGAATGAGTTGGATATGGCCATGGCAAAGATATTATAAGTTTTTTAAGAAGTGATCATAAATATATATATATCACCATGGATTTAGCCGCCGAACTATATATCTAGCTGTTAAAGTCCTGAACGACTATAAGGAATAAATTATGTTATATATCTTTAAATATACATGTTATAAGTTGTATAGTTAATGCTGTACTAGAGATATCCTGCTTGGACAGCTAATAGTGTTTGTAGTATATATAAATTTATAATATTATCCTGACTTAAATAATTTTTTGTATTAAATTAATAAAGTTATTCAGGAAGCTTCAAAAAAATACACATAGAAGCTAGGCCAGTGAAGAACATATGTTACTGTCGAACTTAAAAGCTAGTTATAACTGCAGGGAATTAGAACACACATGCGGAATGTACCGTGTACATTATATTCTTTAATGATTTCTAATAAACGATTGGGAGGCTGTTGTACAATAATACAAAAGTTTTGAGGTATATTCCACAAAAACTTAGTCCTAAAAATTTACTTTGAAGCTCGAACTCTGAACCTCAAACGGAAATATTCTTTATTCATAAATACCTACCCGTAATTAGTACCAGTGGTCCGTGGAGGGTTGAAACTTGAAGGTTTACCTCTGAGTTTTATTAGTTAGAGCTTAGAACTTCAGGCCCGGCTGTGTTAGAAGTTAGAACTTAGGAATGTCAATACTGGGCTATGCAACATGTGCGCCAGGATACGAAATACGAGATACAACTTGACGTTGTGCTGTAAAATTAAAAATTACAAAATTCTTCTACAAAAACGGCGAAGTCCATCATCCATGCCAAGCGCGAAATTTAAAGCTTTAGCTTTTTATGGCTGAAAAATCTAGACACTGCAAGTTTTTACCAACTTCAAGAACGAAAATGGTTTTATTCAAAAATTCTCTAGAACATAGTCTCAGTGGGCACTCGGGTCCTGGACTCGTCTAGACTTTGGCGTCTTCTCCAAAATTACCAAGTCTTGAAGAGATACAAAATTTCCTGTTTTGGAAGACATATTATCTAATAAATGTCTGAATGAGTGCCTTTCCTTCACAAGAAACTTGTTCCAACTTGACACACATTGCAGATTTAAAGGAGATGGAAGTATTCCCCAGGAATTGATCGTGCTTGTAAAAAATAGACTTCAATGTTTTTTCTCCATTTTCAAATATTTGAAAGCTATTTTATTATTTGACGTCTAGATCCCTTTAAATAAATCAAGGTACATGTGTAACCTGGAGCGTTTGCACTTTGTTTACCCCCAAGTAATTAGCGTTTAGCACTTGTAAAATAATTTGATAAAATTGTATAACGTTCTAGTAAATTAATTGTATCATCGTGGTATTTTAAATACCAGCTGAATTGATCTGCGATCGGATATTTGACGTAATTATTACATGATCAGTTCATGGGATATGTCGATCATTGAGATCAAGATCAAGTTATAATTAGACAACCGATGATCAGATCAGCTTGATTCTTGTGCCTGTTTATTCTACAATATCTATTCTTGAATACTAACTGGGACTAGATAGTAGATACAAAAGTATAGTTGTGACTTTTCTAGTCTCTTTTGTGGTCAACTCGAGGGACATGGTTGAGTTTCGTCAAGATATTATGGGACAGGATCTGTACTCTGTGGTATTTCATGTAGTACTCTGTAGTCTGTAACGTTAAGTTGGGTCTAAAAAAAAAAAAAGATGTGGCATGTACTAGCTATGTAGGAAATTGCATATATGCGACATTGTGTTGTACTTGCTTTGTAGTAAGAAATTGAATATCTAATCAAATTCAATAGTGATTCATGGATCACTTTCGAATACTTGTGTAACCCATCAACGAAAGCAAAAGAATAAAACAATATGATCGAGACAAGGATTGGTCTTCTGACTCCAAAGCGTCATACAGGCTTATCTAAAAATCATTGATCGCTAACCTCTGCAATTGATCTAGACGAGTATTGATCAGTGGATCAATTGAAATAATATATAGTTTGATTAAGTTCGTAGAAATACAAATAATTATAATCAAAACGTCGTCAATTAAAGATGCTCATTCATCCACTCCATATAAGTATTAATGGCACTCTCCACTATGTATCATTTCGTTCTACTTCTTAAATTTCTTTTCGGTTTAGTTGAATTCTTGCTTGAACTAGTCTTAGACCTCCCAGTACCACGTTTCTTTGGGGCTTTCCCAGTCTTTTCGGAATCATTGATGACTGCATTCTCCTGAGACCCACCTTCAGTATCAACGTTACTTCTTGATCTTGTGTTTCTTGTAGATCTTCTGACATGAGATTTGTTTTTGTATTTTCTTGTTTTGGAGGTAGTCTTGATGGGAGTGATAGCCAGAGTTTCTGAGTGACTCGAGCTTAAAGTTGATGTGAAACTGTCACTGGCAACGTTGGTATCAGCATCATCAGCACCATCTGATGGAAGATCTGTGTCGATTTCTTTAGTTTTGTTAGAGCCTGAATCATCATTATCATCATTTGATAATGAGACCTCTTCCATTAGATTACTTTCTGAGGCATGTGGCTCATCAATAGAAGCTTCTTGTTGAGAGTCCTTGTTATCGTGTTCGATCACATCTTCTGTAATGGAATTAACCAAGGGAGAATTAACATCGGATGGTAATTTAGAGATAATTTCAGTTTGTTCCGAAGGTTCGTCTTCTTGTTCTACTTCTGATGTTTCAGAAGGAGGAACCTCTTCTTTCTCCTCTGTAACAGCAAGAAGTTTTTGAGAGTTATCAGATTCATGACGTTCATCTTCAGTCTCTCGATTCTGAATTCCATTGGACAAAGTCAAATCAAATTCATGGCTTTCAACTTCTTTGAGATCCTCCAAAACCTCACTATCTATGAGTCCTCTCAGTTCCCTTGGCCCTTCTCCGTTTTCAGAAGCATCCAAAACCTGCTGATCTTGAACCTTTTCCAATTCCTGGGCCTTTAGGATCTCCTCATCTGTATTAGCACCAATAATCCTACCGCTGCGGGTCTTCATGACAATACGGTCGTTTAAAGGAGAAGGAGAATAACCTGTTTCTGTTTTCAGTCTCTTTGGAGATCTGACCGAAGCCTCGCCAGATGATAACTTCATTGTATCAGGCGTAGAACCATTTGATTCCTCATGAGAGCTGCTGGAGATAATTTGAATCTTAGTAGAGTTGTCATCTTCTTCTTCTTCTTCTTCGGTGGATTTCCTACCAAAAACATAATTCCATAATCTCTTTACCGGAGAAATACGTTCCAGTAAAACCCGCTTTGATGGAGTAGTTGCTGGAGCAGGAAAAGAACCGACGTCTTCGGATTCTATTATTACTTTAGCGTTGGTAATTTCTTCGGTGGAATCTTCAGAGATGGTTTGACTGCCATTGTCTGACTGTTCATTATCTGATTGGTTGTCTTGCTCTCCACCTTCATCACGTTCAGGAACAGATTCCGAACCTTGGTCGTCGTGATTTCCCTCATTTTCAACATTAAAGTACCCATTGTGCAGAGGTTCTTGAGGAAAGTTATCTTGGCTGAAATCTTGATTACTGTCATAATGTTGATCCTGAGAAACTTCGTGGTTATACTCTTGGAATTGACCTTCTTCTTGATAATAACCTTCGTCGTAGACCTCATCAACAAAATCGGCATCGGTGACATAATCCGTTACTTCCAATTGTTCGATAACCAAGTTATCCAAGGTTGGAACATGGTCTTCAGGAGTCACAACCGCCGTTTCTTGAATGTCTTCAACACCTTTTTCACGTTCTTCCACTGGATTGGATGAGGCGTCTAAAGTTGTAACATCTCCAGCTTCAATAATAACTGGTTGGGTAGAGTCAACAGGAGCCGGGAACCCCAAATCATCATTTTCATCATTGCTATCAATAATGTGTAGCTTGTCTGCTTCAAAATCAACAGATAGACTTTCGCCATGGCATTCCAAATCTTGTTCTGCCGGTTCCTTGGACAGGGAAACAGGTCTAACTTCTTCAGAAGTTGAAAAATCAAGCTCTGGGGTTACACGAGCAAGACCACATTCAACTGGCTGTTCCTTGTGGCCTGAGTGTTCAAAAGATTCATCGTCGTCATGTTCTTCTTCACTCTTTGGTTGTCCAGACACAACGGTTTCATTTTCTTCTTCTGATTTATTATCAATGGTATGAGCAGTGGAGTTTGAACCGATAAACATATCACCAAGTGGATCAAATGAAGGCAGAGGCAAATTATCGAAGAATGGCTGTGGCTGTGGATGTGGATGTGGATGTGGCGGTGGTGCACTATGGCTCAAGGAACTATCAAAAAAGAACGGCTGTGGCACGGGGAGTATACCATGAGGAAATGTACGGTGAGGTAGGAAAGAATGTTGCATGTGTGGAGCTATGAAAGAGTTGTGCAATTTAGGAGCATTGGAGGGTTGATCTCGTCTTGGTCTGTGCTTGATTGCATCTCCGTATAATTTCACGAGTTCACTTGGCTCATAAACAACATCTTCCTGGAAAAGATTGGGTTTAGAATTGTTTTGGAATTCTTCCGTCAGAGATAAGGAGTTCTTTGGCTTTTCAACTACTGGGGCCTGGCCGAAGAATGAGACAAATGTCTGGTCGATTTGTTCCTTCTCTTTACAGTTCTCAGCTCCATCGTGTGTCGTTTCATCGTCAGCCATCAAGCTCGTAGGCTCAGAACATGTTCTCCCAAGAGCCAGCTCATCAGCAGTATGACCACGGAAATTCTCCAAGACATCAGATGTGAAGCCAGAATTCTCCGCCACTCTATTTTCTAATTCCTCAAAGTTCAAGTCATCAAATTGCAAGCCACCAAACAAACTATGGGAGGGACTCTTGAATGGCTCATTGTCTGAATCGTAGTATGTCTCTTCAACATACGTTGGGGTCTTTGCACCAGTTGAATCTTCTTCAGCTTCAGCTTCAACCTCTTCCAACTCTTCCTTTTGTCCAAGACACAACAAACCTGTATCTGTTATCCTAACAGAATCTACCACATCAGTGTCAAGAGCATTGTTGTTGTCTTCGTCTAATAGTTGCTTCTCAGCTTCCACTTCCACTTCATCTACATCAAGCTCCATATGCTCGTCATAACCACCATCTCGACCTGCTGGCGTAGCTTGATATTGAGGAGAACCTTCTCCATGTGGGCTAACCTTCAAATCTTCAATATTGCCCATACAGTTGTTTCCCTGGTCAGGTTGTTCATTAAGTTCGTCTTTTTCTTCGGGTACCAACGGTTCAGGATCATCCACCAGAATTGATTGATGAGACTGGTGATTGAGCCCATCGTCAGAGTTGAAGTGGTTGAACAATTGAGGGTTGCTGAGCAAATTCTCCTTCGTGAAAGTTTGGACATTCTCACTTCCATAGTCAGAAGACTCTTCACTAACTTCTTCTGCGTAGTTTTGTTCTTCAGACAACCCCCCTTCTTCAGCTGAATGGCTATGAAGTTCGTCCAAGGGGATGAAATTATCTTCTTCTTCTTCTTCTTCTTCTTCTTCTTCTTCATTATCTGTGATCTCAATGATACCGTCATCATTCATGGAAATTCCATTCAGAGATGTTTCCTCATGGTCTGGCTCTGCTCCATTGACTATTCCATCCAAATCATTGTCAATACCTGGTTTTGTATTCAGAGGGACACTGTCCACGCTTTGATCATCTAAGTAACGTTTCAACTTATCAAAGGAATCGGTCCTCACTGTGAGCTTACGTTCAAGTCGTAATCGTTCCAGTGCCAATGCTTCATACTCTTGTCTCTCCTGCTCTTGTTCCTCCTTCAATACATCGATGGCTTTGTGTCTCATACCATCAAGCCATTCGACCAACTGGCCGACATTCTGTTCACGTTTCTCCTTGCAAGAAGACATTATTCCATGACACTTCTCTGGAGTGTTATGATGACTGTCCTTCTTCACACGGGAGAATGGCGAAGATGAGGCGGTGGAGGATGGTCTCTTGAGAACGTTGTCACTGAGATCCCAGGTGCGTTTCCTGTTACTGAACGGTGATTGGAACCGTGGTTTGTTCGGTGTGTTGTTATTGCTTGACATGTTTGAATGCAGCTCAAGTCAGTTCGCTGTTATTCTGTGTACACCAATCTGGTTCTATCTGTTCAATTGACGAGAATTTGTTTTTTTCTCTCTTTCTCTCTTTCTCTTTTGTGTTTTTTTTTTATTTTTTTTTTTTTTTCTGGCTCTTTTAAAATAGCTTTTGTGATTTCATAGATTCAACCACCTTTTTTTTTTGGATTTGTGGTATTTTTTTGTCTTGCAGGTGTGTTGATCAATTCCTTGTTATATAAGCGCGAATAATACAATATTTATATTATTTGTTGGCTGGCTGATGGACTTTGTTCAAAAGACCTAAAGACTTTGAAAGTAAGGAGCTGGCAAAGTACTAGAAGTTTACACTTAGAACTACTCTTGTATAGACCCCACTCCGCACTTCTAAGGAATAGAAATATAAATCAGTACGTCTTTGAACTCGACCTTTCTTCATTCATTTCATGTTACTGATCGTCTAGTATGACACCATTAACAGACAACAACTAATCTAGTCACTACAGATATAAATTCGTCTTCACAACTATAGCTGTGCCAGTAGTCGGCTTCTACTGGCTTTGATAATCTGAATTTATATCTTTTTTATTTATAAAGAAAAAAAAAAAAAAAACAAGAAAATAAACTGATCAAAAAAACCAAAAATCACCTATTTACCCAAACTTTCCAAAACCCTGTCAAATTGAGTCTTATCCCATTTGACATACTTGTCCAGATGCTTCGTGAAAATATCACTTCCCTTACCAACGTTACCAACATACTTATCATAGAAACGATTGTACAAAGGCACGATAAACCCGACTTCTTTGGCAAGGTATTTTCTTAAAGCAGCGTCTGTGATATTGTACTGTTTATATTGACGTACGCATTCTTCAAATTCTAGATTGAAAGTTCTGAATTTCTCCTTGATAGCGTCTTTTTCCTTTGTTGTGAGTTTGCCCTGTGTTGGTGTCACGTCTAGTAATAACGACGCGAGTTGTTTCCATTGTGTTAAGAACAGATTCATGGCACGTTTCTTGAGCTTCTCTATTCTGGTATGTGATGAAGCGTTCATTATACCATTCAAGTCTGATCTGGAGATGATCTGCTCAACTAGTGTAATATTGGTGATGAGGAAGTACCCCACATTCTGTTTCTTCCTTTGTGGAGATTGTAAAGCTTTAATTTCCAAACTGACAATCAAAGCATCAATGACATCAGAAAAGAAAGAGCTTAACAATTCATTCGGATCATCGTCATTGATCACTGTGGTTTGGGAAATACTGGAGAAAGTGACAATCCATTGTGGACGAGGTTGTGGAATCCAGGAACCTGCTCTTAAGGATCTCATAACATCCAAAACACCGTCTTTGTTTTCTGCAAATCTACGTGCCTTGGACATCACTTCCACGGTGACCTGAGAAATACCATTGTCCTGTGGAACTGTTGTCTCTGGAGATCTGACCTTCTCCTCAGTAAAGACCAATAACTCCTTGAACAATGTTCTAGCCAAGAGATGACAATTATCCAATAGTTCTGCAAGATTGGAAAACTCTGCCCCTTTACCAACGATGGAATTCAACATCGATTGCACTTTCACAATATCATCAATCGTTTCAAAGACAAGCAACCCATCATTCGACAAGTTTGATTTGATGGAATCGATAATGTTGTTGACAATCTTGACAAATTTAGCCACTGTAGAGTCAAAGATTCTCAAGAACAAACCATCAATAACATCAGTAGAGTTACCTCTGTACAAATCCTCTAATAGCGCATATTCATTGGCAATGAACCCAATCAAAGCCTCCGTGTAATTATTAATACCGTTGGTCCCCTTCTCATACGGAACCTTGGTGTTCTTCTTCACATGTTGTGTAAATGGGGCTAAGATCGCCAACGATTCATTGACAACACGCGAGCGGTGCTCAATGTAAGTCAAATCTAGTGGCTTTTCGTTCTCTTGAAAGTAGTTGAGGATTTGGGTAGCATCCTTGATCCTGGTATCATCCAAGTACGGGAATGGCTTTCTAGCACTGAGATACTTTTGTGGGTCAAAATGTTGTGAGATAGGAGACAACAATTCCTTGAATAATAATTTTAATTTCCCCTCAGCCTCCAGAATGGTTCTTTGTAAATTCTCAGAAATCCCTCTAAATTCAACGCTGTCTTTATTCTCAGATTCGGGAGAGGTCAATTTCTGTAGGACATCTTCAGCTTTGTGGATTGTGGTGATGTATTGTTTAACGTTGTCAATGGTTCGTTGAGATAAACGGGATTCATAGACAGCCGCCTCTGAAGCAATACCTTGGACATTGGACACCGCCAGCAAACTTTCTTCAACATTCTTCTTGAAAGTGGTGATTCTTCTATGCTGTGATAAAATTGGAGAGAGAAGCTTCTCAGATTGGGCACCCGATCTCGATATCTTTTGAAGAGAGTGAGATATGGAATTGATCAATGACTGAGTCTTTAGGAGCGATTCTTGTAGGACAACTGCCTCTGCTTCATCAATATCTATATTCAGCTGTGACAAGCTAGTCATGTTTTCTTTTGAACTAAGACGTGGATTGAATAAGTGAATGATTGTAACTTCTCTAAGCAATTGACTATTTTGTTGATTCATAGACGTGTCGGATGTACAGATACTATCCAAATTCCATGCAACCTTGGTCTGTCAAGTACTTCACACCCGAACACCACTAAGAAACTATCCTACAAAATGACAGTTGACTATTTTTCTAAAAAAACATACAACACAGAACTATCAATTGCATAAGAAGAAATATATACATACTTATCTCCTTATCAATACTATATTGTCTTAAGATCAATTTATAGGTAAAAACAGTTTTAATAGTATTAGTTTAGTTGTTCACCAAGTTTGACACGTGACATGAAACTAATTGCCAATATGTCAGATAACAAGCAATGGTGGGTTGGTTAACAACAAAAAGGATCTTTGGCCGAGTGGTCTAAGGCGTCCGACTCAAGCAAGATTTGAATGAAAACATTCACTTCGAGTAATCGGATATCGAAAGGTGCAGGAGTTCGAACCTCCTAGGATCCAATATTTTTCTAACTTTTTTTAGTTTGACAATTAACTAACTCAACAATCATCCTGATAAAACTTTTACAACACAGTCAACATTTGAGAGATAGCCTTGTTTAATAAATACACATGTATAAAACAGTTTCGTTAAAGCATCAAATCTTGGTTATAGAAAGTCACTTTCTTTCAACTGTTTGATTTTTGCAGCAATAACAACATCATCGTCATCAATCTTCTTCTGTTTAGAATTAGTAGGTGTGCTGATGGTAGCTTGTTTCTTGTTTTTAGTTGATTTTTTCTTAGATTTCAAACTTATTGGTCGGTCCGTATTTGTATTTTCATTGATTGTGTCTTTAATTGTCTTGGTTGGAAGTTCAGTTGTCGGTTTTTTCCTTTTCAGTTTGACTGCTTGTGGTTTGTCATTTGATGATTTGGTTTGGTTTTGATTCTGATTGGAATCAGAAACTTGGTTGTTTTTATTCTTATTTTTATTCTTATTGTTGCGTTTCCTTGGTTCTAAATCTGGCGGATCCAGTTCATCTTGTGTTAGATTGAATTTATGTGGAACATTCGCATTCTGTTTAACAACCTGATTGAAGTCTGGAAGAGTGGAGAACGCAGAGGTGATTTTAGAAGAGTCTGATAGTTGTGGGAACTTTTCTTCTGGTTCTTTCTTCTTAGGTTGAACTGTCAAATCTATGTGAATGTGTGTTTCATTTTCGATTCTTTCTAGTTCTGTCCCGGTTGTTGTTTTTCTGGACAATAGGAATTCTCTGTGTGTCTTTAATAACCCCTTTCTTTTGTTCAGAAGAAGTTTAGAATCAGTGTTAAGTGATTTCTGTTTTAGTTCAGCATTGATCGATTTTAGTTCCATTTCACAGTCAAAAATTGTAGCAGGTAAGGATTTCTTGGAAAATTTCCTAGAAGATACCTTCTCCTTGTCCAAGAATTGCTTGTGTTGACATAAGACCAGTCTTTCTTCACGGAGTACTTGTTCTTGCAAAAAAGTAAGATTCTGACTCTTTAATGATTGATTGACTTCTTTGAGTCTTCTATCGATATCAACAACTCTAAGATTGGAAAAATCAGTAATCCCATTTGAACAGTTTACTGGTGGGGTGACTCCTCTCGATACTGATTTTGAATCAATGATTTGTTGTTCAAGGAATATCTTTCTTACTCTAAGAAGTTCCTTCTCCTTTCTCAATTCAAATATACCCGGTGAGTTGATATCAGATTTAATAAGTTTATTAACTTTTGAAAGTCTTGAATCGAGTTCAAAAATCGTCATATAATTAATCTCATCCTCTGACTTTGGAATAAAAGTTCGGATACCAGAGGGTTGTGAAGTGTTGGTTCTCTCTGATGCAAATTGTTGTAGGAATCTGTCCTTACTAACGTTCCCGTTGAGATCAACATAAAATTCTTCATCCCTGGCTTCCTTAGTAGCCAACAATCTCAATAATTTCCCTATTTTTTTAGAACGTCTTCTTCTCTGTGAACCACTCAACCCATCAGACTCAAATAGATTGGCAATATGAGCACGGAGCTCTGGAATAGACATATTCCCACCTTCAACATCAGGAGATCTATATCCTGATTTAACCAAGAAATCTCCATATTTTGAATCTTCGTTTTTGATATCTGTGTCTTCAGTGTGATGGACCTCTTCCTGGGAGTCAGAAATGTTAAGGTCAGTATAATCGTATTGATAGTGGTCCTTGATTTCCATGTTATGCTCATAAACATCAGAGATTGAATCATTGGAAGCAGAACCAAAGTCAATATCCTCCAAATCCCTGTTGACATCACCGGATTCGAGTTCTCTGAGCATTTCCTCCTCCAGCATTTTCATGATTCGTTGGTCTTCAATGAAACCGTCATTGAATACTGCTTGTGAACTTGAACCATTGTATTGAAGTTGAAGATCAGTGACATCTTTTAACATATTTTGGGAATGTGAATCTGTGAAGGGGGTTTCTTCCTCATCTGAGGAGAAATCGACATCAAAATCAAGAATTTGATTCTTAAGGTTCTTTGATAGTTTCTTTTTATCCTTCATGACGAAGTCACCTGGATGGACCTCATTTTTCACCTTAGTGACGACGGCATGAGCCTCTTCGATATTAATTGGTTCAGTGCTTGTAGGAAGTGGAGTTTGTGGAGAGTCGTTTAATAGGAAATTCAAATCTCTTTCAAAATCATCGATAACTTTGGTTTCTGGATCATAATCATGGACCTCGTGTATGTTAGTTTTAAGGGACGGTGGTGCCATATAAGTGACAGTAACGTCTTTCTTTTTGTTCTTCTTAGGTGGCATGATGGGAATTATCTCACCTCTAAGAATTGATGGCGGTGGTTTGTATAGAGAGTGATAGTCTAACAGATCGCCTTTTCAATTCAACAATAATATTAGTTATTTGTCCGAAGAACTTGGCCGCGGGTTTGGTTTAAACAAGGAAGAAATGATAAACCGGTTTAAACAAGGAAGAAATGATAAACCAAACTTCTTCAACTTGGGTGAAAATCAGCGGAGGTGACAATGCCCACAGCTAGTTCTCCATATTTCTACTGATACGTGTTCAGTCTTGATTCTTTGATTATTTTTCAGTGAATGCATTTATGTATCTAATTATAATATAAGCTATTTATTTCTTAGTGATAGTGATCTTCTCCTTGATGGCGTCTTGAACGTGTTGGTAAACAACATCAACAGGCTCGTCACATCTTAGTTTGATAACCTTACCTTGCTTGTCAAAGTATTCGACGACAGGATAACTGGTTTCAACAAAAGTTCTGAATCTCTTCTTGATACTTTCAATGTTGTCATCGGTTCTACCAGAGGTCTTACCTCTTTCCAAAAGTCTTTCCAACATAACTTGTTCAGGACATTCAAAGAAAATGGTGAAAGCAGAGGTGGCGACTTCAGCTTCGAAGATTTCAGCTTGATCCATCTTACGTGGGAAACCATCAATTAAGAATCTGGTGTTGCCTTGAACAACGGCTTCCTGCATAGCTTGTTTCAATAAGGCAATGGTGACCTCTTGTGGGACAATGTTACCTTCTCTGATGTATTTGGCGATCAATTCACCGTACTTAGAACCTTCACGGGCTTGTTCAGCTCTCAATAAATCACCAGCAGATAAGTGAATGAAGCCATAGTCATTCACCAACTTGGCTGATTGTGTACCTTTACCGGAACCTGGACCACCAAGGATGAAAATAACAGACACTTCACCATCTTTGAAAGCTTTCTTGGAAACAGGAGCTGGCTCGACTAATTCGGCTGGACCGCCTCTTTGATAAGTCAAGGAAAGAGCAGTGGAACCAGCGGCTAATAAACCCAAGAGCAAGGCAATCTTACCTCTGTTTGACTTAGGCTGTTCATTGGATTCCTTACCAGCAGTTTGTTTTAGAATCGATGAGGTGGTAAAAGTACGGCCAGCGGTGAAGGCAGAACGTGTGGAAGTCTGACGGATAGTGGCGACACGGGCACTTCTTAGTGTGGAAGAGAGGATCAATCTGTTCATGCTTGTTGGTTCACTTGTTTTAAAGCTAGAGAGAGATTCTAAATTTCTTAGCTAGGTGCAAAAAAAAAACATACAAGAAGACAAAACAAACATTCTCTGATATTGATTATCTCAATATTTTCGAAGTTTACCGACAAGATCTGACAGATCGTCAACAAGCTACGAAGAAGATCACACCGTCAAAAGAGAAATCTATTTTAACAGCTTTTAAATTCCTGAGCTTATTACAGATTAAAACACTATACAGAGTACGAATTAGTAGAAACCAATCTATATATTTTCTGTGTAAGATCCCGGTCTAGCATGTTCACAAATAAAAAGATTAAATTGTACTTTACAAACTGAATATTATACACATTCTAAATAGCAGCTGTGAAATATCAACAAATTATCTATACTAAAACACAGAACACATAAAAATCAAAGAAGGGAACCACCCTAAAACCAAAAACAACGACAAAAAGACTCAAACAAAGATACAAAAAAAAAAGAGCAGCCCAAACAATCACAAAACAACACATTTAGACTTCTTTCTAATCTTTCTTGGGGCAACATGAACAACTTTAGTGCTATTATCTATAGCGGCTTGAGATCTCGATTGAACTTGATGATGTTGCTGTTGAACATTGGCGTTAGTTGATCTTTGGACACTTTCCAAATGTTGAGCCTTCAATGTAGCTCTTTCTTCAGCAATGACAGAGAGAATGGCATTTTCAAAAACTTCTTCAACTCCAATTTGTAGAGCTGCTGAACATTCAACATAGCCAAATAATCCGAGATCCTTAACTAACTTATAAGCATCTTCCTTGGAGATAGGCTCATTACCAGATTCTTCCAATCTATCTAAAGTATGTGGATCATCTCTTAAATCGGACTTTGTACCAACTAAGATTATCTTGATATCATCAGAGGAATGGTGTCTTATCTCAGGAATCCATTTCATCTTGATGTTCTTGAAGGAGGATGGTTCCACGATAGAGAAACACACGAGGAAAATGTCTGTTTGTGGATAGGACAACGGTCTAAGACGATCATAATCTTCTTGACCAGCTGTATCCCATAACTCTAATTTATAATGTTCACCTTCATAAAGCGTGTTCTTTGTGTAGTTATCAAACACAGTTGGGATGTAATCTTGTGGGAATGTGTTAGATGTGTAACTGATTAAAAGACATGTCTTACCAACGGCACTGTAAGCAAAAGAATGAGTTAGTATGGTTGATACTCTTAATACAACCTCTTTGAATTGAAGAAAGAAAAAAAAACATACCCATCACCAACAACAACAACTTTGAAACTTCTCATAATTAAAGATAATAAGAATAAATTAAGGGTATAGCTTTAAACGTGAAGTCAAAGAGGATGGAGTTGTATACAAGCTTTAAAAGAATTTTTGTTCAAAATTCAAAATACATCGATATTTGGTAGGTTTACAGCATGATCTAGAAACTGCCACCTAGTTGTCGTACTGGAGTTTGGAAAACTAGCATTTGGCTGTAACAAAGCTGCCGTCATAAGCTGCAGGTCTGAGTTTTTCCCAGGAAAGAGCATGTTCAAAATTCTGGAGAGAAATAGTGCGTTATTATTCCGTCTGGAGCTTCTCCAGCTAGGCGGCGGACCCTAGGCCCATTACTGGGCCCTATAGACAGAACTAGGATTTAAGCACAAGAAGGCACTAGGCACTGGGCAGGAATGTCAAAACTATGTACAGACCACAAAGCATGCGTGTATATGTTCAACTGTGCTTGAACTGTTTTGACGACATTCCAGGTTTACGATGATTTGTCTCATTCAACTTGAAGGAATGTTACTTGATAAAAAGAGATGTTTTCGATAATAAGAATAATACTGTTACTACAGGTCTTACTTGTTATCTAAGTAGTAAAATGCTTCTTCATACGAGTATTTTACACGTTTCTTAATTTCTAATTTTTAATTATTCAGATTATCTCGATACTATTTCAGGTTGAATGGACCTTACCACAAGTTGACATAGGGTCCTATCGAATAATCAAAAGGTTTATGGACCCCATTTGCAAGTAATATCACATATGAAATATAAAATCTTCAAATGATAAATAATGTATTTACATGTCCACAGTCCTATATTCAAATCAAATAAACTGTGCTAATTGAAATGTCATAGAAAAAGTTCCAAAAGATCTACCAAAATCCTGTAAATCCATTATAGTGGAAAGATGAAAATTGGAATACTCACAATGTACACTTTGGAAAGTACAGACCGCAACCCGGTCTTCAATTTAGGCCTTCTTATGTTTAGATTTTCTTTCTCTACCAGGAGACAAAGCTCTATTGAACCCCTTTTCTCTATTCATATATTGTCTGAACTCAGTTTTCTTATTTTTCTTTACAGCTCCAGACACTTGACCATCGACTTTCTTGTTTTTAGTTGTATCGAAAGATCCAAACCCCATTAGTTTCATCATTTCATCTTCTTCTTCCTCGTTTGTTCCTTCAGTTTCTCCTTCTTGCTCCTCAAGTTTGGAATGGTTGGATGTGCGGTTGTTGTTCGATCCCTTACCTAACTTTCGGCCACGTTCATTTTGCTCCTTATCTATCGTATCTTGGGTTTTCTGGGACTGTATATTTATAATTTTATTGCTATCAATATAGTTCGAATCTTGGTGTCTAGTTTGTATTCTGTCGCTTCTCTCATTTGATCTTTCTCTGAAGGTAGTAGTAACGGTTCTTCTGGGACTGGCGTCTGATCTTCTTTGAGATGGTTTTTCATCGTACCTATTGGACATTGTGTTAGAAATTTAGACTTATGAAGGTGTGGCAGTGGTTATCAGTGTTCACTTAACAAATGTTCTCCACAACTTTCACAAGACGAGAGATAAGAAACCTGTCAAGTTTTAAATCAATCTCGTTCTCATAAAATTCATGGCGCACCAACCTACGCGTAGAAACAAAAATTTTAAGCCACGGACAGGAAAATTCGCGCTTTTGGTGGTACTAATAAAAAAAAATTTAGGAACAAAGAAAAGAGACACATTAATCTGAGATGAGTATGTGTACTCTAGGACGTTTAACTACTAGATAATTCACGTTACCAGACCACATTACCCATACAACAATGTCTGATACAGAAGCCAAACCAGAAGCTCCAGTTGTGGAAGCTGCTGATCCATCCAAGAAGCTCACAAAGAAAGAGAAGAAGGCCCTTGAGTTCCGTAACAAGTCCAAGGGTAAAGAAACCCCAGTCGAAGAAACAACTGGTGAAGATAAGAAGAGAAAAAGGGAAAACGAAACCACTGAATCCACCGATGCTCCAGCCGAAGGCGAAAAGAAGAAGAGAAAGACTAGAAGAGGTAAGAAGGGCAAAGGTAACGCCAATGCCGCTGGTGGCCCAAGATTCCTTCTTTTTGTTGGTAACTTGCCATATGATGTCAAACAAGCAGAATTAATGGCACACTTCACTGCCTCCAAGCCTGACAGAATAAGGATCAGAACCGAAAAGGGTATAGCATTTTTAGAGTTTGATGGTGAAGGTGGTGAGATCCAACATCGTATGGAAGTTGCTTTAAGAATGCATCGTTCTACTATGAGAAATAGAAAGATCAATGTCGAATTAACAGTTGGTGGTGGCGGTAACTCTAAGGATCGTTTGGAGAAAATCAAGACCAAGAACGATACTTTGGAAATCAAGAGAAGAGAAAGAATCATGGCCGAGAAGAAGGCTGAAAGAGAAAAGGTCATGAAAGATCAAAAGAAAGTCAAACAATTGGCTTTGGAAGGTAAGGTCAATATCCATCCTTCTAGATTGGGTTTATTGGGTAAGTAGAATATCATTCAAGCTGAAATCATGACCTTTATATAACGATAATAAATTGTACACTAGTCGATCATTAATAATTAAATATTTATAAATACAAGATGCTGCATTTCATTTTAAATTTGAGAAGTTTATCACTGAATTCTTTCCATACACTCAAACACAGATTACAATTCAGACCATCTATTTACATAATAATATTACACGTGACTGTAAGTTGTATGATTGAAAACCATTTACCACTAGTTTAGCACTATATTTTTGTTGCTTTGTTTTACACGTCTCTTTCGAATATTATGAGAAGTTCAATCACGTTTATCCAATAATTATTTAATATTACTAATATAATTATAGGTCAAGCACGATACTAGTAATAATATAGATGACTTCTAGTAGTAGTATCGTCAAACAAAATAGACCTATCTAATATCGATGCTTTAAATCACTTCATCTTATCTTTTGCCCCTTTTCATCCAATCATAATCCCGATACTGCTGCTCCATATAAAGATCTCGGGAAATTGGCCTAGATGTCAGTTGTAGGCGACCTATCCGGACTGGGATGCCTCTACTGATAAAGAGGCGCTAGGCGGACCAGGTAAAGATATCAACCGCGCTTTCCTACCTAAATCTTACACGGCTGAGCCAATGGTTGAACTCTTCTGCCTGGACTGGACATTCCCTCATTCCACAGCCAGCTGGGCCTGGGGACCTGTATAGGCGCTAATATATCATAAGTGCTGCAATCGTCAATCAGTTATCAGAGTGCCTTACCTATACACAATATACTAAAAGGGCGCGCCAACAATCAGAAATTCACAAATATCAAGTACGACGACAACGACTGTTAAGAATTTAATTCATGAAACAACATCAACTTTAATACAATAACAAACCAAAACTGATCTATAACGAACTGTTTGATTTCTTTTTCACCACATCTCAACTAACACATATTTTGACTGGCCCAAGTTTTAGTACTGCCTTATACTCTGACGTCCACTTCTAATCATCTGAGATCCTAACTCCAAGGTACTTAGCAGACTAAAGAGTTGTTTACTCATTTAAGTAAAATATTTGTTTCTATTTACATCTAGCACCTCACCATGTCCTCTTTAACGAAGCTCTTACGAAGTGATCCTTCTAAGAAGAGAAACGAACCATCTCAGTTGAACAAGGCTAACGAAAACGACGAATATCAAGATGACTTTGATCTATCAACTGCTGTCTCAATTGAAGGTGTTGAAGTCCCAGGTTATGAAGCTTCTATAGACGAAGCTCTTCATCCAAGTGATAACGACACTCGCCATGATTCGTACTCCAGTGTGCACTCTAGCAGCTACGATCAACGAAGCCCCATCACTATTAATCCGTCCAGTTACTCGACGGCTCCACCAATCAGAGCTCCTTTGGGCACGTCCATCCACAGACAGCCTTCCCAAACCAACTTCGGTAACAACTCTTACAACAATGGGGGTCTTTCATCGAGTATACCATATTCTGTCCCCAACAGTCACCACAACTCAGGACAATATATTAATAACAGTGGCCCAAAGACTGAACTGTCAACTTCTGGTCCAAGATACGACGGTTTGCCTTCCAATATTGCCATGATTGGGTCCAACCACATCACTTCTCCATCCGTTCATACTTCTGAAATCGAACCAAGGTTTATTATTTCCAAACAAAAGGTTGCAGCATCCCAACTAGCTAATTCCTTATCGAAGTCTCAACTCAACATGCAAAGTTCTTTCTCTGCTACTTCTAACGGCTCTTTCTATGCCAAGTCCAGAAAATCATCCCAAATGGATTTAGGCTCTTTCTACAATAACACTGGCTATCACTCTCAAGCCACAACTACGACGACCTATGGTTTCCAATCTCCTGGCTCTCAGCCTCAATCAATGATGGGCAATACTAATTCTTCTTCTTCTGCTGCTGTTGACTTGACCGCCACTGCATCGAGTGCTTCTAGCTCTGACTCCAACTTTGCTAGATCCAAACATAGTTCAATGGCCGATTTGAAGAGATTCTTCAGAAAGTCCACTGCTTCATCTCCAAAGACGACAAACACTACGGCTCTTTCTCCTATCACCGCTCAATTCACTATCAATCCAAGTTCAACACCTCGTGACAGATCCGGCTCTATGTCCTCCTCTTACTCAAACAACATCTCTTCATACACCACCACCACCACACAACAGCTACCCTTCAGTAAAAGGTACAGTAAGTTTGGCGAGGATCTAGGTGCCGGTGCCGGAGGCTCTGTTAAGCTGGTGAAGAGACTGTCTGATGGCAAGCTGTTTGCAGTCAAGCAGTTTAGATCCAGATCTTCCAATGAAACCAGAAGAGAATATGCCAAGAAGATCACTGGTGAATACTGTATCGGGTCTACTTTAAGACATCAAAACATTATCGAAACAATTGAAATTGCCTATGAGAACGACAGATTGCTTCAAGTCTTAGAATACTGTGACTATGACCTATTCGCCATCGTCATGAGTAACCGTATGTCTGAACACGAGGTTGACTGCTGCTTCAAACAAATCATGAACGGTATTCAGTACTTCCACCACATGGGTTTAGCTCATCGTGACTTGAAGTTGGATAACTGTGTCATCAACTCCCAAGGCATCGTTAAGATCATTGATTTTGGGTCTGCAGTTGTCTTCTCATATCCATTCAGTAAGACCTTGATCGAAGCTTCTGGTATCGTGGGTTCAGACCCTTACTTAAGTCCTGAGACTTTGGTCTTTGCTAAGTACGACCCAAGAGCTGTTGATATCTGGTCTGTTGCCATGATCTACTGTTGTATGGTTCTTAAGAAGTTCCCATGGAAGATTCCAAAATTAGCTGATCAATCTTTCAAGTTGTTCTGTTCGGGTAGGGAAAGTGACTCCCTAAGCGCCCTTTTAACCAAATCTCCGCCAATCCCAACGTATGAAGAAGTTTTACCACAGTCCAAGCCATCAGCCTTCTCGAACTTGTCGAAGGCCTTGGGTAAACCACTAGCTGAAATTAGCAACGATTCTTCATCTTCATCATCCTCTTCTTCAAATGCCTCACCACTGAACTCCAACCCAGAAACAATTTCCAAAACAACAAATGAAACCCCATCTCAAACAGCCACCCCATCAACTGCTCACTCACCAGCTGCTATTAATGCTTCTGTCACTTCTGAACATCCAGATCAACATCCAAAAGAAGATGACAATGACGCCGAGGAAGAGCATACATCGCAATTAATCGGTGCTGATCGTCTCTTGAAAGCCTTGCCGGCCCATGTCCGTCCATTGATTGGTAGAATGGTGGACTTGGCACCAGCTTGTAGAGCTTCTATTGATGAATGTCTTGCCGATCCATGGTTAAGTAAGGTTGAAATCTGTACAATTGAAGAGCACCTTGATGGTTCTGGTTTCGCTTCAAGAGTCAGTCTTCATACTGCTTCGAACCATAAGCATACCCAGGTCGACCAAAGTGAAGCTCATATTGCTGCTTTGGAAAGAAGAAAGAAGAAGGCTGATAGAATTGCTTGAAGGGCCCATATTTTATCAATAAGTCTATTTTATTTTCCCCATTGATTGGGTTTTTCCATGGTACTGTTTGGTTTGTGTTCTCCTGTTTACAGTTTATTATATCTTACTAATATTCTAGACCTATAGTCTAGTTATTTATTTCACGCTTCTTTCTGGTCTTTGAATCAATATGTACACACTTTAATTCATATAGAAGACATCAAGCTACATACATTATAGCCTATTTTATCATATGATCTATCATTGAGCAAATCCAGCTTTCATATTCCAATTAATATATGTCAGTTAATTATAATACAGATGTTTACCTTTATTAAGGAAAACTTTAGAACATTAAAGACACCTACAATAATATGTATAATGGAAAATATATAGATAATAGAAGACATATTTTTTTGCTCTAAGTGAAGTATATCTAGGAAGTAACCTTTGGAGTTGGATAGATATCTCCCTAATTGCTGTCTCCTCGTGTGGGTTCTATGCACATAAGGGGCATACGTCCACAGTGTCAAGCATAAAATAAATCTAGTTCCGAGGACATCAAGTAATACCCACGTGATACCCGGATTATCGCACCTCACTCGACATTTTCATATTTTTCAATTGAGTTACAATATATATCGCACTCCAAATAAAGCATCTAGATTTGATAGATGGAATATCTTTTTCAAAGAAATCCTTCAAACCTCATACATTAACTAAATAAAATGTCTGCTCGTGGTGGTCCAGCTAAGAACATCTTTGTCAAACTCATCGTTGGTGCTGGTCAAGCCGCTCCAACCCCACCAGTTGGTCCAGCTTTGGGTTCCAAGGGTGTCAAGGCTATTGATTTCTGTAAGGAATTCAACGCTCGTACCGCTTCTTACAATCCAGGCACTCCAATCCCAGTGTCGTTAATTGTTAAACCAGATAGATCATTCCAATTCGAATTGAAATCTCCACCAACTGGGTGGCTTTTAATGAAGGCTGCCGGTGTGACGAAAGGTGCTGCTGAAGTTGGTTCCACCAAAGAACACGTTGGAGAGATCTCTTTAAAGCACATCTACGAAATCGCTCAAATCAAGAAGACTGATGAGAGACACAAGTTCTTGGAGCTAGAAGGTATCTGTAAGAGTATTGTTGCTACTGCAAAGTCCATGGGTATTAAGGTTTCTGCTTAAATTCCTTGAGAGAGGATATCAATAGGGGGATATAGAATATTTACAGAGAACTCCTCTTATAAAATGGGATTCTGTGGGTCTCTGACTTGTACATATATTTATTGGAGTTAAAATATTAATGACTTAGGTTATCGTTATGTTAATACATGACGCGTTATTGAAGGCAGTCGAAGTAGTATCAGTAAACTTTTATTACAGTTGAATATTACAATATTATTACATCACGATATTTCAATCTAGCATTCTATAGGTGGTATGAATTCTATGCTATTAACTTAAGGTGAAAAATCAAGTGACATACTTCATCAAATACTCAAAGCAACTGAAAAAAGCAACACTTGTAATAACAGACCTTGTAATACTAACACTTAGACCTTTGTACATATCCCTAGTTGGGAAACGCAAGGGTCTGATGACAATACTCTTTGGTTGTTTCAAGGCTAACCCCCTGATGATATTGGAAACAACATCACGTTGATATAGAGACTTGACGGTATCAATAGGGAAGACTAAAATCCATGAGAATACACCTGAAGCAGCAGCGGCTACTGGAATCGAGATACGGTTTATTGGGATTTCAGTACCGTATAATTTACCTTCTCTTGTACTGAAGCCGTCCATCAGGATCTTACAGGTTTCATAAATCGAGAAATACAGACCTGAACCAAGTGAATCTCTCAATAAATGGTAACGGAAACCAGAATATAACCCTTTCACACCTTCGCTTCTTCTTACGCTTTTGGCAACCTCCCATGTTGTCTTTGGCATTCTCTTTGGATTTAGTTTCAACTCGTCTTGCATCAAGATATATAACTGTTGAAACAATTTGGTGAATTCAAACGGCGTGGCAAACACCGTACAAGAAGCCCCACTGATGAAACCAGCTGCAAAACTTACTGGTGCGTTATTGAAAGCCAGTATGATTGATTGGACACCTTTTGACTGATCTGAAGATGTTCCGATTGGTTTTATGGTGTTATTTTGGAATGCTGCAGCATATGGTTTAGCAGCTGTATAGACTGAGACACCAATGGACTTTGAAATAGAGGACGATAGCAATGGCGCCGTTATACCTCTAAATAAACCAGAAACACCTTCACTCCTTATGGTCTTGGACAGACAATCAAACATATTGCGATAGTTGTGAGTTTGCATTCTGGTTTTGATAGAGTCTAATGGAAATCCAACTACTGTTGAGAATAAAGAAGCAGAGTACGACATGATAGTGGGCCTGATTGGCAGTAGAGATTGTGGGAGAATATGTATAGCGTTCTCTCTGTCTAAATCCCATGTGATGGAAGGGGCGGTGGCTTTGGTCATTTTAGGCGGAGAGGTGGGTGTTGATACCGGCTCTTGTTTACTTATCGTAGTCATTATGTCGTGTAAGAATAAGAATAAAAATAAGAATATGAAAGAAAATGTTCAGAAGAAACGAAGTGAATGAATGGGGAAAGATTGATTTCTATCTAAAGGTGAAAAAAAAATGGCCCAGTCGTGGTGACGATCTTTGAAAGTTCTGGGATAGTGTATTGATCTAGTGGATGATTAATGGGGTCTCTGAGAGTTGCATCAGCAAATGTAAAGTATGGAACCTGACTTTGGTAGTATAGTTGAAGAAATGATGAGAAGTTACGCTGGATCAGGTATAGGTGGGAGGGACTCTTGTGTAAACACTTGATGATCTCGTTGGAAAAAGGTGGGCGTACAAAACAACAACCTTTTGGTGAAATGGGTGTATAGTAATGAATGTTTAGAATGTATAAAGCAAGAAGCTTAAAGTGGAAAGAGGTGACAACTGACCAATAGATTCAAGTGAACACCAGCTGCTAAAACTAATGTAATAAGGTTCAAGATTTGAGATCTGGGTTTCGTAGAAGTGCTGGACAGGAGATCGGTAGGCCGGCGATCGCTTACACGTAGTCTGCCAAATTCTGACTCTTTTTTTGAGATGCGGTATAAAGGAATGGTATACATAGAACTATAGCAGTCCACCCAAAGTGGGTACATCAATATTGGAAACTATTGAACTGGCCGATTACACAGGTTTTCACTCTCAAAGAAAAAGCATAGCAATAACTAAAAAAAAAAAAAAAACGTATTTGACATGATGAGAATTGGGAGGCTATATCATATAGTATACATTTGATCCATTGAGAATTTTCATTTTGAGGGATTTGGCTATTGACATATAGCTCATAATTCAGAGCTACAATTATCCCTGACTGCGTCCAGTAGATTAGTTCTTCTTGGAAGAAGATTTGGACTTAACTTGGGTCTTAGCTGGGGTAGCAGTGGAGATGCCCTTCTTAGCTTTGGCTGGAGTGGCTTCCTTGATCTTTTCGGTTGCTTCTTGGGTGCCAGTGGAGGCAGCAGCAGCAGCTTCTTCTTCGGCTAGTTCCTTATTGAATTGTTCTAATCTTTGCTGGTACTCCCATTCACCGTAGTATAAACCAGCTTGTAATAAAACAACACCACCTAATAAGAAAACAATCATGTGGCCGGAAGCAGCAATAACATTGATACCTGTTTGGACGTCGACTTCACCCCATTCCGCAGCTCTAGCAGATTCAGCACCGGTCTTCAAGTTGGTCAAGTAAATACAGAAAGCAACAACATATAAGAGTAATGAACCGTATTCGAAGTACTTGGTGTCCTCAGTTGGCTTGTAAATCTTGATAAACAAACCAATGAAACCTAAACCAATCAACCCGTGTAAGATGTGTAAAGCTGGAGCTGGGATGTTGGCCCATGTGGTGTAATGTCTGACAGAGTTTTCAATATCAAGAACAGTGGCAGATGGTGAGTATAATGAGACATAGTCGTATGGTAAATTACCGAAAATCAAGCCCATGAAGAAGAAAGATCCGGCAATGATAAGGCCGTTGGCAACTGGTAAGATATCTTTGTATTTAATAGCCATTGTGGTTTGTTTTTGATGGATAGACTAAGCGATCTTACAAGGAGGCAATGTGTTTGGATAAGTGGATCCTCATCAGTTGCCCGTACTGTGTTATCTATATTAATTGTTAACTAGCCACGGCCCACGGCCCACAGGGCAATACAACAGTAAAATTTGCCACTGCGGCGCGATCAACTTTTTCTCTGGCACTTGCAATAAAGGGAACACAATTCTATCAGTATTTGTACTTACAAATAATTCATTAGCCAAGATAGAGTGTGATACACCAATTGGCTGACTTCAATATTGAACTACAATTAATCAAGAATATAAAAAACGGAAAGAATTAAATTTAAACAATAAATAAAACCCAACCTATGATTTTTCAAATCTAAACAAATAATAATAAACTAAAAGATATATTAAATTGAATAAATTTAAGCAGTAGCTTCAACAACTTCTTCAGCGGCTTCAGCTTCAACTGGCTTTTGGACGTAAGACTTAACGGTTTCTTGGGTGACTGGTTCGTCTTCCTTTGGTTCGTGAATCTTGACGTAGTCTGGTAAGGATCTTGGACCGTTACGGTTGGTGGCTGGGTCTCTCATGATCTTGACCTTAACACCTAAAACACCTTGTCTTAATAAGACGTGTCTGGTGGCAACGTCAATGAAGTCGTTGACTGGTTGACCAGAGTGGATTAAGAAACCATCTTGGAACTTCATGGCCTTGGCTCTGGCAGCTCTTAACTTACCGGAAACAACAACTTCAACACCCTTGGCACCAGAGTCCATAACGTATCTGACGACACCGTAAGCGGCTCTTCTGATAGCTAAACCGTTTAATAACTTGAACTTGATGGATTCAGCTTGAGCAACAGCAGATAAACCACGTTCTTGGACACGTTCAGCGTATAAAGAAATGGCACCTGGAGCGAACTTGAATCTCTTTTGGACTAAAGAAGTTAATTCGTGGATTCTTCTACCGTTTTCACCTAAAACAGCTTGGGTTTGGGTGGCTCTGATGATAACATCGGTCTTGGTTGGAGTAACTCTGACTTCAACACCGGCGTACCCTTGTTCAGCTAATTCTCTGGTGAAGAATTCGTTTAATTCGGCGTAGAAAACACCGTCAGCGACTAACTTTCTTTTCTTGGAGATGATGGCAACCATTTTGGATATCTGTTGTTGATGATTAAATAAAAACCCATCAATGAATTGTGTGTGGATCGAATTGTCGAAGTTTTTCATTTAATTTTTCTTCAATCAGCCATCTGCCCAACTGACACGGGTGAAAAAAAAATTCTTTGTAAGGTGCATGAAGTTTCAGGTGTTCGGATGTAGAAAACTTAGGGCAATATGAATTTTCTAATCTAATTCACGTGATTCAAAAAGCCCTACATACTACTTGGAGATGAATCATGGATATTGGTTTAAGAATTTATTTGCATTCTCTGAGTTTGATTGATTGAGGACCTATTGGCAATCTTAATGAAAAGGATCTAACCACCTTAGAATAAGTTTTAATCACCAAGCACAGCTAGGATATTTAATTTATTCCCAAGGAATTGGTGTTTTACAACATTTGGTTTTTCTGGAATTAAGGGCCTTTGTAGTCAAACACGATTTATGGAATCAATGTATATTAAAATACTACGTTGATGACGGCGTATTGGTTGTATAGTATATCCTTTTTCTCAAGTCATATTAATTCTTGTGGTCCAACTACTACGTTAACCGTAATAATGAAACACTAGCAAAATGACAATCTTGTTCACTCTAAGACCTGACAGTTCAACTAGAGACGAGTGTGGGTGTTGATTTTACATTTCACTTTAAATCTTTGTCTAGTTCCCTGCTGGTCTCTATCGATCCTCATATTAGGCCCAAAGGTCAACCATGTTACTACAATAAAAGCCCTGTTCTAGATATACATTTATTAAAGTTAAACGATTTCTGAGTTGGATAATTTAAAGACAATATTAATCCTCGGAGACTGGAGTTCTCTCCATCATTCTAGGCTTGCATAATTATAGACAGCTATAATTGGATTATCTCACCCATATACCTTATATAGCCTTATCTAATTTTAGCTATGCGTGCGTGAGCTTTGGACATTCTTTGGAATATGGACGAAACTAACGACAGGAATGTGGTATAGTGCTTCAAAACTCAAATTATGTAATACAAATTCCACATACAATGTTTTTTAATTTACTTTTTAATCTCACTATTGTATTAAATTAAAGGTAGTAAGTATTCTTATCAAAGTTGGACACAAACTTAGGACTCTCGCCAGTCATGTTAAGTTTCGACAGGATTTACAGGGGGTGAACTTTGGTTTATGAGATACTTGTCCTGCTGATCCTAATATGGTGGTGTTTTGCCCGAATCGGGAAGAATGAGCGTTGAAACGCATATCAGATCGACAGAAGTTTGCAGATCTACTCCGTTTAAGGATTTTGTGTCCTGAACTTTTACCTTGATCGTCCTGATTTGGGTAATCATAAACCAGGGGGGGTAAGGTACGCGTGAGAATGGATTATGAGGATTTTTTTGATCTCAATTCATTTTTGTAAAGAATATAAATATTGAAGGAATTCTTAAACTTTCAACATATTCAAGCTTATTCTTTTGTCAACTATATTCTTATCAACTTATCCCACTATAGTCACTCGTTCAAAATGCAATTCTCTACTGTCGCTTTATTCGCCTCTGCTGCGGCCGCTACCACCTCTGTCGTCACTGTTGAAGACGTCAAGACCGTCTTAGCTACCATCACTTCTTGTGGTCCAGAAGTCACCAACTGTCCAGCTTCTTCAGTTGCTTCAGTTGCTCCAATTCCTTCTGTTGTTGTCCCAGAATCCAATCTCTCTAACCTCACCAACGAAACCCTTCCAACTGTTCCAGATTACGAAGGTGCTGCTGCTGGCTTACTTGTTCCAGGTGCTGCTGCCATTTTCGGTGTCGTTGCCTTATTATTATAAGTTCATTTTCTTGTTTGTTAAACGCTTATATCATAGAGAGATGGTACATATCGTCTATATGTGATAGATTTCTCCACCGGCTGGTTTAAATCTTTAATTTATATTCATTTTTGATGTAGGATTTCTATCTGATTTTATTGTCAATGGTTACTCATTTAAAGATCACCTAATAGGCACACCATAAGCAATTATATAACTGGTAATAGCCTATGCTTTCTGTAGCCCTGGAAATTGTAGATGATACGCTTACTGTGGATGGTTGTTCAATTAGTTTTGTATTGGCTGGTCGAAAAAGTTCAAACCTCTCATCACCGATCTGCAGTTACATCTAGGAATCCTGCAACATTCTGCATTGTAATGCCCCACGCACTAAAAGAGCCAAGGCCAGAGTCAAGCTAGCCGAGTTTTTTTTTGAACTTGTCAAAAAGTACATCCGAAATTGTTACTGCAGTCGGTTTAAGAATCCAGTAATTACTAGTTAGTACACAATTAGTAATATTGTAATGTATAATGCTAAGTGATCAGTCTATATATTAAGTAGAGAACAATGTGCTGTTGGAAAGTATTCTCGTATCCATTAATATTTGGAGAATCTTGACGCTTTACGACCGTTATTCTTGGATGCGTATTTCTTTGTTGATTTGTTAATGTTGTGCAAATTGTTCTTTGGGACTAAAGAACCCTTCATCATCTTCTTAAGGCTCTTCATCTTTTTGTGACCATGGTGTAGATCCTTGGTCTTGTGGTGTGGCTTTGGTGATTGTGGAATATTATTGTGTTTGTGTGTTTTTGGAGAAAGCTTTTGTTTCTTTGGTGTTTGTTTTGGTGATGGTGTGACCATAGTTTGAATTTCTTCGGATGAGTCGGATTCTTCATCATCTTCTTTCTCCTCCTTGTCCGATTCATCCTCCTTCTGGACTTCTTCATCGTCCAATTCAGTTCTCAATCTTTTGTTGTTCTTATGCTTGGTTTGAGTCTTGACCTCCGGTTCAAATTTAGTATCCTTTGAAGTCAATCTGGTGTAGACCAAGTAGTAGGCAGATGGATCTCTAAGAGCTTGCTTTTCTGTAATCTTGTTGACATACTCATCATCATAAGTAGCCCAAGTGCCATCAGGTTGTAAACAATGAGCAATGTAATGACCAGAAGAGACGGATCTACCGGCATGGACAACAACTGAGATCAGTTGGTAAACAGTGCCGTCTTCGCCAGTGGTTGTGTATGGAGTAAGGTTCAAGAATAATGGATATGAGACACCTTGTTTGACCTTAGTTGAAGAGTTGCCGTTGAATCTGAATCTTTTTAAGTGGACAACCAATGTTTCTGGAGCACGATCAATACTGGAAATCTTCAAGGCATTGGTACGCTGCTTACAGTTTTCACAGAGGTAACCACTCTTGTCAGACTTGTCGTGCTTGATCAATTCAGGAGAGAAGAAGTCTCTGATGGATTTGGTGATGGAGTAACGTTGTGTGGTGTCATCTTCTTCGATTTGTTGATCTGACGACTGGCTCTGTTGCTGCTTCTTGGAACCACCTAAATGTAAGGATAAGTCGTAGAACTCTTGTTGGGTCTTGGAAATATGTCCACAGCTCTTACACGTGACCTTTTGGTTCAATAAACCACCAAAGATATCGTAGATGATGGATTCATTCAACTTCTGGCCCTTTGGCGTACCATCTTCTTGTAATCTGGAAAGCAAGGACATGAAATATTCGTGGGAATCTTCCTGCTGCCACTCAGACATCATACAGTTGATATCGTCCAATCTTTGAATCAACTTCTTTGGATTGAGGTACTTTCCTGGTGCTCTTTTTGTCTTATCGAACCCCCACATACGAGAAGCAACTTCGGCAAGGGCTTGTGAGACTGAACGGGGATTGACAGTGGACTTGTACTTGTTGTGCATTAAGTCTGTGAGATAGTGTTGGACTGCTGGAATATGGACCATGGCTTGAACAGCGGCATTTGTGTAACAAGTAACACCATGGTTCAGCAAACCTAATGGCTTTAGATTACGAGCTTCCTTGTGCCAGTTCTTTACTAAACGTTTGGATTTATTAGAGCCCTTATCAGAAGGATTTTCGCCAAATTTGTAGAAATTGTCAAGTTCAACCAGTTTCTTGGCTTCCCCATCTGTGGATGGTTCAGAGTCTGTTTCCGGAGAAGTAGGTGGTGTGGTGGTGGTTGGATTCAATGGGTCTTGGCCCTTGGTATAAGATTCTGCCTTTAACTTCTCTAGATCCTCTTCTGATTCGACGGAGTTCTCCTTTGGTTCTGGAGACAAGGATTCTTCATTGGTGACTTCCTCGTCTCTTGACTCAGTGATAGTACCAATGTCCTCTTCAGAGTCAGAACTCGACTCCTCATCTTCCTCGTCCGTACTGGCGTTGTCTTCATCATAATCTTCGTCTTCTTCCTCGTCTTCATCTTCTAAAGCGTTCTCTAAATCATGTTCCTCGTCGATTTCATCTTGGGTGGATTGTTCCTCAGATGATTCTTCAGTGTCACTTTTGGTGAATTGTTCAAACACTTCTTTACTGATATCCTTCTTTGGGAGAGAATCAATGTCAATTTTGGAAGAATCAGCTAGTGCGTCAGTGTAGTTGGAATCATCGTCTGAAGATGAGGAGGTAACATCTTCATCATTTAATGCAATCTGTTCACTTGTGCTTTGTTCAGCCTCCTCTTCTTTTTCTTCCTCTCTACCAATATCTTCTAAGTCTTCACCTATGTCGTCGTCGTCTTCTTCCTGTGCCTGTTGGAGCTTGAGTTGTTTCTGCTCCAACTTCCTCAACTTCTTAGCTTTCTTATCAATAACTATGTCGTCACTCCCCATTCTCTTACCAGTGTATCCAGACAAGGCAGCTGCTAAGGACTTTGGACGGTTAGACACAATGTCTTTGTTAGATATCTGAGTGATTGTGGATTCTTCCATGGCCTTGATCGGTGAGAGATTCTCTTTATCACTCTTGTTGCCGATTCTAATGTATGAAGAAGGTTTGTTTGATTGGACTTCTGGATGTCTGGCAGCCTTGAATTGCACAGGATCTGAAAGAATTCGTTGAACTAAAGGGGCAATGCTCTCTTTGATAATATCACTCATGATCCTTTAAAGTGGAGGTGTGGGAGTCGATACTTCTTTTAATTTGCAGGTTTTTTCCCTCTTTCGATAGTTTTAATATGAAAAAAAAAAAAATTGGAAGATTAGCTAATAGTAGTATAATACGGTCACGGAGCTAATAAGAGGATATCTAGTATATCTAGGAGAAGTTTGAATTCAAAATCAGCAAGATTTAGAGTAATGTTAGGACTGATAAATTCTACTCCTTGAATGAATATATTTTATTTTAAATTCTATTTTATTCTCCTGTACTAGGGGCTCATCTCTTTAAGATCTTTTTTGGGCCGCCCGCAAATTTTCATAATTATTTTCTCATCAACGAGCTTTCCTTTTTTGGGTTCTGCAGATCTACTGCGACGCGAAACAGGGTATTATATTATTGCAATATTACAAAAATTATTTTATGTGGCACGTAATATTTATTTGGAGAAAGCAAAAAAAAAATTAAACTGCTAGCTGTCATTGGAATACGTGTAACTAACGTTCCATCCGAACATCATCTAGACCAGGAGGAGGAGCATAAGTCAGTTGGGATGATTTGGGAGGCGTATTACAACTTAGAATAGAACTTCACTCTTTGACTTCTAATTAATAACTCATTGGCTCCCCAAAAATAAAACGCTATCAGAACACCATAATGTCATTAGACGATAGAATAGTGGATAATATCAAGTCCTCCAATGAGGCAACTTTTCTCAACCATTTCAGTCATCAAAAATGCAGTCATCAACAAGCTTCAAATGATTCCATCAAGAAGGTAGAGGTTTCAATAAAGAACAGACCAACAACAGGCCCAAATCCACATGAGACAGATATCAACTATCTACTAGACGTTCCACTCTCTACTAGAGCTGATAAGTTTTATGGTGAAGAAAACATGGATGTTCAATCCGCACTATTGAACTCCACAGCTCCTTGGAAGAGTAACCCTAACTATTTCCAAACGGCTCATATCTCCTCATTGGCGTTGCTTAAGATGTCAATTCATGCTAGATCTGGTGGGTCTATTGAAGTGATGGGCATGCTCACTGGTAAGATTGTCAAGCGCGGTATTGTTGTTATGGATGTGTATCCTCTTCCTGTTGAAGGGACTGAAACTAGAGTCAATGCCCTCAGTGAAGGCTATGAATTCATGGTTGATTACTTGGACAGTTTGAAGAAGACTGGGAGAAATGAGAATATAGTGGGTTGGTATCACTCACACCCAGGCTATGGGTGTTGGTTAAGTGGTATTGATGTCGGTACACAGAGTTTGAACCAAAGATTCCAAGATCCTTATTTGGCCCTTGTTGTTGATCCTGAAAGAACAATTGCCAATGGTAAAGTTGAGATTGGTGCTTTCAGGACCTATCCACAGGAGTACGTTGATAAGTTGAACAGCGGTGGTAAGAAAACAGATGATTCAGCTGCGTCTGGTGAGGACTCTCTAGCTCCTCAGGCAATTGCCCAGAATTCTAAGGATATTCCAGCAGAGAAGATTAAGGATTTTGGTTTACATACCTCTCATTACTATTCTTTGAAAGTTGAGATCTTCAGAAGTGAATTAGAGGAGTGTGTCTTGAAAAATCTCTGGAATAAATACTGGGTCTCTCAATTCATAGAGAACGAGCAAAAGAAGGAAATAACAGACGATAAGATCACGCAAATGATTCAGAACAAACTATCAGAATTAAACAGAAATATTGATAATTTGAAGAGATCGCCATTTGCTAAACCATTGAAGAAGACACTGCAGAATGAACAAACAGCGGAGCAAACTTCCTTGTTGCAGACTCTCACTAACAACAATCCTTTGTCAATCATCACAAATTCGCAGCTCTCTCCATTCACTCGTAATAATTTCTTCGGTGGTGTAGGGGCCTCTTTGTCAACAAGTTTCACAGCCTCGTCGCCTAGCAACAGACAGCAACAAAATCAAAATCAAAATCAAAATCAGCAACAACGCCGTGCAAATAATAAGCAAGAAGAATTCGACATGAGTGAGAGTGATTCAGAAATGAACGACGTTGATGATGATGATGATGCTGATGAAGAAGACGGTGATGCTGCAATCAACGATAGTGACTCTCAAATTGGCGATGAGGAGGAAGAAGACGATTTTGTCGGTGGCAATTTAAAGTTCAATCAGAATCCTAATAATCAATACCCCACCTTCCAAGGATTCACTAACAAAATTAGGTCTACTTTCTACAACAGTTCGGGTGGAAATGGAGCCCGTCCTCCACGAAGAGCTTTAAACTATAAGAGAGAGGGACCTGGAAGAAGTGTTAATACCGATACCTCCTCCGAATTTTCCAAACATGATGAAGGAAATAGGTCTTCCAAGAATCTACTGCGGAGTCAAGCTGAAGCAGCTGCAGAGGCTAAGGAAGCAGAGGAGGCCTTGAAGCTTGCTGGTATTTGTTCAAGGGAATTGGTTAATTTAAAATTGCAGGAGATTTTGTTCCTTAACGAATAGATAATTTTTCTTCTCTAAATCTGGCTCTCTATATAGTATTATGAATGTATGTTTGCTCGTTTTCCGGATAGCTGGGAAATATATTTAACTCGATAAGCAAATTATCAAGTTTGTCTGAAGATGATTGTAGTTGTGGATCAGTTTTTTCTCCCAAGAAAATCAAACAATTCATAATTCACGATCATCATTCACCAGCTTCTTATAAAGGACCTAATTTGAATCCTAATAAAAGCTTTTCCCATGAACAACATAACTGGGGTAAAATTCCTTCATAATTCTCAAGCTTTCCCGAAAATGCCGTATTTAACCGAAAATAGTACATAAAAATCCCAGAAAACCACACCCCGATGCTGGACCTTTTATCTCGATCTTCTTCTTATCAGAAGGATCCGCTGTGGTGTGGTAATTAATCAGTTGACCTATCGTTAACTTCAACTAACAACGAAGCTCAGAATAAGTGAGAGGAGTCATAGCAGATAGAAAAGAAGCACCGATGGAGCACAGCTTGTTTATAATAAATTAATGTCATTTGTATAAACTGATGATCAGTACTGTACAGCCTGCTGCAATTTAACAAGCTGCTTTTAAGAACCAATCAATTGTTCAATCAAAGATAATCCCAGTCTACAAAAAATGCCAAAAGATAATAAGCAACAGATACTAATAGTTGGCTGTGGTGTCTTTGGTCTTTCAACAGCACTCCATCTTTCTTCAACATCCGAGCTCCGGTCTCAGTTCCAAGTCATAGCCTTAGATGCTCATGCTATTCCATCTCCATTGTCAGCCGCCACTGATTACAACAAGATCATCAGAGCGGAATACGGCGATTTGTTCTATTCCAAATTAGCGGTCGAGGCTCTAAGATCCTGGGAAGAAGATCCTTTGTACTCTAATGAGTTTGTTCAATGTGGACGATTCACTCTGTCTCCTTCTGGTGTTGGCAATGAACATCGAGCCAAGTATGAGAAGCAAGGCTTGGATAATTTGAAAACTCTAGGATATGATATCGATACTGGGGTTAAAAGAGTCCAGTCTGGTGAAGAGTTGGCAGATACTGTGCCTGAATTCAAAGACAATCAATTCGATGGTAGTATTAGAGGAGTCTATAATCCAAAGGCCGGGTATGGTAGAGCAGCTAAGTCTTTAGTTGCGGTTTATGAACAGTGTGTTAAGCAAGGTGTCCTTTTTCATTTCGGTGATGATGGTGATGCTGTAGCAGTTCTCAAGGTTAAAGGTGAGAATGAATCCATCAAGGTCCAATCTGGTAAAGTTTACAAAGCTGATAAGATCTTAATTAGTACTGGTGCTAGTTCAGGGAGGTTGTTGGACTTATCTTCACAAGTTAAGACTCTTGGTTTGTTTGTCACGCATATTAAATTAACACCTGAAGAATATACCAAATATCACAATATGCCAATCTTTTTCTCATCAGAGCTGGGTTATTTCTTCCCACCAGATCCGGAAACTCGTGAATTGAAAATCGCCCTTACCTACGCTGACACTTCTAACACTGTTGAAGATCCACATAACTCTGGGAAATTCATAACATTACCAAGCTACAAGATCCACAACCCAGGTCATACTTTCTTAGCTGTTGATGAGCCTAAGGTCCGCCACCTTCTACGACAAACTATCCCTGTATTGGCTAATCATAAATTACATGATTCGAAGATTTGTTGGATTAGTGACACGCCAAAATCTCATTTTGTCATTGATAAGGTTCCAGATCTAACAAATGTCTATGTCTCAACTGGTGATGCTGGGCATGCTTATAAATTCCTACCAAATATTGGAAAGTATATAAAGCAGCTGTTGATTGATGGTCAATGGGACAAGGGAAGTGAGATCTTAGATAAATGGGCTTGGAAATACGGTAAGGATGCTGAATTCCCTCAGCAGTTTGAAACTAGAGCTAAAAGATTTCATTTCGATTTGAAGAATATTAATGATATTAAAGGGGGTTGGTACATTGAAAAGGAGGGTAGAAAGAGTAAGTTGTGAAAGGCCAATTGTATTTCATCTAGGGGTATTGAGCTTCTGAATATTTTCAATTTATCGTCTGTTTGAATATCCAAACAAAATTGCAAAGTATTTGTTGCGTTTTCAAAATTACATGACCATATTGTTTAAAAGGTAATAAAATAGTGTCAATCTAGAAGAAATTTTAAGGTCATGCTAGTTTACAATTTCCATGACTATTGGGTATACTGGTTTGATTTAAAAGAAATTGAAAATTTAATACTCGATCGGGTAAGTTGGTTTTAGATTTTCTGTACCCGCGTAATCTGGAGGGCATCGGATTGTTATTTGATGTCCTCGGGTGGCAAATTCATCAAGTCCTCGGCTACCGTTTTTCATTTTGTGATTATCCTCGGGTCACCGATTGAAAAACAGAAAAAAAGAGACTTCGGGTATCATAATATTCTGCATTTCGGGAGAAAAGTCTTCAGATAGATTTAATTTAAAACTTTTGATCCCACTTTTTGTAGTTGATGTTACACTCACCAGAGCATGAGTGATGTTCGGAGAATATCTACGACCAAGCATAAACCTGTCCTAGGACCAACACCTACAGGTAATATAGTTACATATGAGGAGGAGGACAATTCACACTAAGTGGAGAGAACATACTCTTAGGATGAGCCTTAACACATGAATACACACTCACGTCTTATTCCAGTTCTGAGATGTCTTTTCATGGAGGATGACACAATATTCAAACAATTACAATCAGAATTTGGTACTTTAAATGAAGGAATTGGCAGGTCTTGGGATCTGAAAAAAGTATATTATCTCTCTTGTGTTACTTGTTTAAGATGAGACTATTAAATATCTGTAAGAATTAAGAGGACTGACACGTATAGCTTTTTAAGATAATTACTGGAGTTATAATTGACTAATTGTATTAAAGTATCTAAACTATACGACTTTTCTTTTATGTGCACCCATACCCTTACCCGGACTCGTTCGGGGCACACATCTGTGATCAGCTTGTTGAACACCCAGCCACCAGCTGCCAGGAGAATCTCATCTTTAAAACACCAAATAAAGGCGCTGGTGGTTTAGCGGTAAAATTCAAAGTTGCCATCTTTGAGCCCCCGGTTCGACTCCGGGCCAGCGCATTCTTTTTTTTTGAGTCCAAAAGAATGACTCTAAACCTTTTGGACCATGATGTTTCCGCGTAATTTGAAGTTTCATTCAGCCGTAATATAACTTATGGTTTATTCCGAGGTACGACTTCCATGATTGGATTACGTTTATCCAATATACGTCATACAACAAATATGGTCATGCGATTTATTATTTTACATTTGATGTTATAAGAACACTTTCCCCACATTTTATACTTATGCCAATTTATACTACATATAGAAAGTGTTTATAAGAATTGATAGTTATTTCAGTAACTCACACAACCCATAAATTCCAGTCTATAATACGTAAACAACGCATCATTCATACAGCAGGTACTTGATTAAGTTCGGGACAATCTGTACATAAATTTGTGACATAGACATCAGCAAAGGTTTCACCAGAAACCAGCAACTTAGTTGAAATATTACGTATCTTAGATACGAAAAAAGAAATGTTTTAAAATGTAGATCTCAGAACATATTAGTTGGGATTCTGGAGTGTGAAGTTCAATTTTCAACTTAACTATTTCCGTAGAACTGATTTTGTAATGGATGTTTCAATAGTTAGAAAAATTAGAAGAAGTAAACAAGACAACTTTGTGTAGGTAACTGCAAGTCCAAAAAATAAATTGAATCACACACACTCAAAAAATACTCCGAGACGGGGAATCGAACCCCGGTCCACCATGCGACAAACGGAGATTCTAGCCACTAAACTATCTCGGATGGAACTTGATATTTAAACCTGAATACTTTTCATGAGCACCACAGATTTGAGTTGTAACAAGAATCGCCATGATGAGAAGCGAGAGGCCCCAGAAGCTCTGTTTGACCTTAACTCATTTGTGGAAATATTGTAGTCTGTGAGAATCGCTAGAAGGTACAGTTTGAAGCAGTGGTTGGATTTTTGGGTGGAAAGTTTGAAGGATGTACTTCATACTCATTACGAGATGAAGGGCTACTACAGAGAAATGATGAAAAGAATTAGAAGGATATGAGGACTGGGTATCCGGATGTATCGCCATTCCTAGACAG